>JBBKCR010000080.1:2205179-2224416 GCA_037577295.1 Ladigesia roloffi | reverse complement strand
AAACAACCAAGTCATCAGATAACAAACAATCAAACAATGTTCACCTTCTCATACGATTTTCGTTTGAACAAAACGAATATATATATATATATATATATATATATACTGTGAAAAGTAAGGTAACTTTGTCATCCACTTTTTCTATTGGAATTTATAAATGGAGCCAAAAAATCAGGTTCTTGGCAAATTAAGATTTAGAACTCTGCATGCCTATGTGTCAATAAGCATTTTTACTTTTCCTCCCACCCTGCATCTGCCAACTTATAATTCAGAAACAGCATGTGAGCCCTGCATGGACGAATTAATATTTCATGTAAATGGCTTGGAAACATAGTGACAGGCTGGCCCTGATTGGCTGGGCAGGAGACTGGCTGTGGAACACAACCACCTATCAGCGGTCAGATATGGGTCCTATCATGACAATATCACCTTTACAACATTTGTGTTTCATTTTGTGTTTTTGAATACTTACTGTAGGGTCCAGAAAATGGTAAATGGTAAATTTACTAATGTTGGTACATTTGTATGTAACAATATTTAAAAATATTAACCATTTATCATCTATTTAAATGGAGAAAGAAGTGTACCTTTTACAGTTTAACCATTCACATTCAGTTACTCATTTTTTGTGTTTTATTTCATTGGTGGTTTAACTTCAAGCTGAAAACATCTTTTACCCCACCCCCCCCCCATTTTATAAGCTTTATAGATTTTACATTTAAAAATAATAATGCCTGACCAATTTAACATCCTGGATGTGCCAAGAAATTGCGAAAAATAAGATTAGAATTATAAAAAAGAAAAGATGGGTAACAATATATTAACTTGAGTTTAAAATACTTTAGGATAATGCCACAGAGAACACAAGGTTTCATCCACTTTGTTCTGAAAAATTGTTCTGCTGTCCATATGGTCTCAATACGCCAAGCATTTATGACCATATTGCTTTGGAAAGTTTGCTGTAATATTATTTGCTTTGGGCAGAGGTATCAGTAAATTATATCAACATAATCTTGTCAAACACTGTAGCAGAGGACAAAAGGTTGTTTTTTTTTACATGTGCTGACATTTTTGTTGTGCGAGTTTGTGTCTCTTTGTGTGAGAGTTTTAAAGCAGTTTGTTGGAGCGTCTGCAATTTGCGATAAGCTTTAGGGCAATTTGAGAGTGAATAAATATAACCCCAAAAAGATCAACTGAAAATTGGGATAGTTTCATGGCATCCATGACAAAGAATGCTGGTTTTTTGGTGGCAGATATTGCTGTGATACAAAACGTTGGGGTTTGTTTGTTTTTTCATTTTGCTGTGAATAAAAGCAGTAGAACACTCAGAATTCTGTATTATCATTAAAAAAAATACCATGCATGTGATGACCTGCAAAAATGCAGCTTGAAATTTTATATATTGCTATTTGTGCTGAGATTTTGGAGCATCTGCAATTTGCAATATACTCCAGGAGCAAATTTTACTGAAGGAGTAATTGTAAAAATGCAGCATCTTAAATAAATTTACTTGAATTTTGTAAGTAAATAAATCTGTTTGAACCTGAAAAAGCTCATCTGAACATTGGGATAGCTTCATGGCAATATCAATAACAAAGAATGCTCTGGGGGGGGGTGAATAAAAGCAGAACACTCAGAATCATGTTTCATCATTAAATAAGACCATGCATGTGGTGATCTGCAAGAAAAATCCACTTGAAAATGTATGTATTGCCATTTGTGTTCAGTTATGTGTCTATTAGATGGAGAAACAGGGATAAGGCAGCTGGAAAAGAACTGTGGGAGCAAACAGAAGATTAACGTCCACACACGGGTTCTTTTCACTGCATTAAGTGTGGATTATGCAGTCTTCCTTTTTTCTTTTATTTCTTTCTTCGGGAGGTGGGGTATTATTACATTTGTGTTTTGGGTCTGTCTTTGAGTGTGTGTGTGTGTGTGTGTGTGTTTGCCAAACACAGTGGTTTCATTTCAGCTTTGGGATGGCATATGGCAATTTAATTTATTAACACTTACATAACATATTAACCCATATCTACTTTATTAACCTTTTAACAAAGTACAAATACAGATTTGCTTTGTAAAAATGACTGATTTTAACTTAAGTTACAAAACAATAAGGTGGATTAGTGATGTATGTTAGTACAATCACAAAACACTTTGTTCACAAGTAGGCATCTCTTTTCTACTGGGCTATTTCTGGTGTCTTCTGTCTTGTTTCTTCTCCTGAATGCATTAGACTCCCAGGATGGTGGAAAATGTAAGGCAGCAAGAATGCATGAACGCTGTATTAAAGAAAATCAGCCAATTGAGGAACCTCAGCAGGCGGTGCTTTTTTATAGGATTTTATTCATACATTACTGAGTGCCTTAGAATACTTTCGGAGTCGGCAACACATCTTTAAACATCTTCAAAAAGGACATCAAATATAAAGCCTACTGTTTATAATGGTATATTTATAACCCTAACACGCTGAAATGTAAAATGCACAGTGTGCACAAATGTACACACACACACACACATATATAAAAGCAGACAGGCCAGCTTCCTTTCACTGAACCTTTGCTGGCCTCAATCTGCCAACGTATTTAACGTAGATAGCACCAATCATTACGAAACACAGTGGACTCACCCATGAAAATACCCCAAAATCATTCATTTAAAAGAAGTAACCATTAACATGGGACCCGATTCCTAAATTTGACCTTAAAATTCAATTTATGCATGTGAAACCCCTTAAATTAAAGGCATTCATTCAGGAGGCTCTATCATATATATAGACATACAGCCATGGGGGGAAAAATTAGAGAATTTTTTTCTGGTTCTTGTTTTTGTAGTTTGTGGGAGTGTGTCTGTGTAAAATCTGCATGTCTCTGTTGTTTTATACACTATAGAATTTTTACACTATTACACTTAAAAGCATAGTGCACTTTTTTAAATTATACAATTTTATGTATAACTTTTATTCTTTAAGTTATGCTGCTACTTTCTTCGCTTGTTTTTAAGTTTTACTTTGCTGCTATAACAATGCAAATTTCCCACCAGTAGGACTACTAGAGCATTATCTTATCATCTTAACTTACTATATCTCATCTCATCTTATTCATACTGCAGCTGTGTAAGAGTGTATAAACTGAAAGCAGGGTGTGAAATGCTCTTGCTTTTAAATAGCAGAGTAGTATTTAGCTTGGACGATGCCATTGAACAAATTAATATTCAGGCTGTCACAACACACTTAAGGTCATTTTAAATTATTATACTCCACTATTATGCAGTCTCTAATATCTTTATCAAGTTTCTGATTCCTCTCTGAAGCCGATACGGACATAACTGTCCATTCTGTTTAGAATTCTGTAACACAAACAGCCTGGGCTTGTGCAGCAGACGCCCCACCTTCCTTGTCTCCAGCTTTTATAACAGGGCTTATATGTGCGCTCAAATAGGAAGGTACATTGAACACAGTCATAATGAAATGTGCAGAAAGCAGACAGGCCAGCTTCCTTTCACTGAACTTTAGCTGGCCTTAATCTGCCAACGTATTTAACGTAGATAGCACCAATCATTACGAATCACAGTGGACTCACCCATGAAAATTCCCCAAACCCATTCATTTAAAAGAAGTAACCATTAATATGGGACCCGATTCTTAAATTTGACCTTAAAATTCAATTTATGCATGTGAAACCCCTAAAATTAAAGGCATTAATTCAGGTGGCTCTATCATTTAAGGGGTACATTTGAAGGGTAAGAGGAAAATTCGGTTGTTTTTACCAGTAAATCAGCTTTAATCTGCATTTCTCCATTCAGTTATCTTCATTTCCTCGAAAATTTTGGCATTTTAAGTAAACGTAAGGTTTCATAGTGACTGTGGCATCAAATGAGCGAAAAACATGTAATGGATTAAAAAGTGTTCCAACTCATTCAGTGATGTTTCTTGAGCTCAGTGAGGCAGAGTGTGCTGCTATCGCCATGGTAACAGGAGCAGCAGCCATCGGGATTTGGCGTGTTTCTGTTTCTCCAGCCAAACACGCTCTCAGCGCAGAGCCCAGCCCGCGGCTCCGCTCCTCTGCATGAGCCTTTACGTCCCGAGGCCTCTGTTTGAGTGTCTTTGCATGTACGTGTGTGTCTGGTTTCATGTACATATGAATGGAGAGAGAGAGAGAAAGAGTTACATGCACAGCTTCACAAAAAACAAATAAGAAACCACAGCAAAAATGTTCAGGTATCTCAGGCTTAATGTTTTATAGGTGCAAGTATTGAACTGCTGACCATATTTCTCCTCATTTCCAAATAAAATATTATTCATTAAAGCATCTTTTTAAAGGAAATGACAAAACATCAAAATGATGCACAAATAAGTAACACATGCTTGGACAAAAGTATTGAGGTGCACCTGATTGTGCTAGGGCCCTTCAAGGTGATTGACAAACTTAATGTTTCTGCAGGCCAAGACATTTTGGACAACGCCATGCTTCCAACTTAGAAGGCACAGATTGGGGAAGAACCTTTTCTATTCCAGCATGACTGTGTTCTCAGCGCATAAAGTGAGCTCCATAAAGACCTGGCTGGATGAGTTCAGTGTGGAAGAACTTGACTGGCCATACAGAGTCCTGACCTCAACCCCATCCAGCACGTTTAGGATGAAGCTGAGCAGAGATCCTGAGTCAGGCCCTCTCGTCCAACGTCAGTGTCTGACCTCAGGAATGCTCTACAGAATGAGTGGGCACACATTCACAAAGAAACATAAAAAAATGTGGAAAGCCTTCCAAATAGAGTGGAAGCTGTTCTAGTGGAATTGTCAGTCGTCCCAATACTTTTGTCCATATTATGTAGTCATGTAATCATGTACATTTTTATCATCTATCTTTAAACACATTAAATTGTCCTGTATGAAGCCTGCAGAGACATGAAAGAGATATGAAACTCTCTCTCTCTCTCTCTCTGTATCTCACAGAGCCGCTGGTTGTAGCAAAAATGTATATTTATCCTAACAGGGAGAGAAAGATATGACAAGAGAGTGTGAGGGAGTTAGATATCATCCTCTGGGCCATAACCGCTTTCAGCTCCTTGTCCATCAGCTAGCTTTCCTCAGAAGAGATCTGTAGGGAGCGTTTTTAATGGACCTCCCAGCGGAGCTTTTTGTGTTTGGTCTACTTCAGTTCTCCTTAGTCGTGCACACACACTCTGCTTTATAGCTGCACAAATAGCTGGAGCCTAGCTGAGCATGCTAGTACACATTTTAAATATACATGTATATGTATCAGTTAATGTTTTGATATCAAGATATTGTTCATTTGAAATAATTGCATTTGCTTCAGATAATCAGGTGACATTATGTAATCATGTATTCATTGTGTCAGGATACCGTCATTGAAAACTAAACTCACCGTATCTAAAGTAAATCTTTAAAGATTACTCAATTAAAATCAATTACATGAAAGTAGTTGGTAAATATTGGCATTTACACTGCTAAAGTAGATTAGCAGTGATTGTGCATCACTGAAACAGAAGAAACACACACCATATATATGTGTACGTGTGTGTGTGTTTGTGTGTGTGTGTGTGTGTGTGTGTGTGTGTGTGTTGTTGTTGTTGTTTTTTAAATAAACATCCAATTGTGGAAGCTCACAACTGTGGAGAATTACTGCAATCAGCCCAAACAATTAAAATCATTAAGATCATGAAAAATGCTAAAAAGGAGATGATCATAATTGAATACATGCATTAAAAGAGACAAAAAAATCAGAACAGCCTGGGCCACCTACAGCAATGTATGTTTTAGTTGATAATTTCAGTGAGAACATTTAAAAGACTTCCTAAAGGATATGAACTCCGCTTCTTGTCCAATTACTCTCCAGTCTCGCAGCTATCAAACCTGGGAGGCCTCCGTCTGATGTTGTCCTGCCTGAAAATGAAACTTAAAAGAGGCATACAGTCTATTTTGGGACAGTTAAGCGACACAAAGAGGACCATCTACTGGCTATAAATAGCACCATGCCCCGGTTTCACATGTTTCTCAGGCATAGTTCAAATATACTGCATGGCTTGCAGAGATGAAGCAAAGGAAATATCAGCCAGCAGCATCAGTGGAAACACTGGATGGAAACTGACGTTTAAAATATTAATAAGGGTTCGGTGAAAAAAAGCAACTCACTGAAGTCCCCATATTGTGGAAAAACAAATGTTTCATGCTGGTTAGGAAGGAGTTGCTGTGTAGAAACAGGGTTCAAGTCCATTCAGTCCAAGAGCTGCAGGAACACACTGTTTGGAAATTTGTGATGTCACCAAACCCATCGCCTTTATCAACATTACACACATTAGCAGCCGTTTCATTCACGAGAGAGAGAGAGAAATCATGTTAAAGTTATAGGGCTTAGAAATGTGATGGAGTTGATCTCATACCTGACTGGTCTTGATTGGTCCTTGTCCAGTTTTTGCTTCATCTGTCGGGAAAGAACTCAGTATGGTGTAAAAGTTGGCTTCCAGATCAGACAACATCAAGAAATTAGATAGAATAAGTCAAGTAAAGTGGCCCCATACAGTCACATTTGAACTGCTCAGAGTTTGAACAGTGTAAACCCATTCATCAAGTAAAGCAGGGGGCTACCACCAACAAGGGGTGTCCAGGGAGCAGTTGGGGGGGTTACCTAGCTCAAGGGCACCTCAGCGATGACACTAGCAGTTGGGATTTGAACTTACAACCTTCTGATTTCAGGGACATCTCCCTAACTACCTGCCTAGTTTCAACTTTGCAGACACTAGTCAGATACAGGCGGTAAGTCAAAACACACCCTAGTCTAAGTCACTTACCATTCCAAACACAGCTGTAAAATCATTAAAAAACACAACTAAGCCACAGAAAAAGGAAGTGCTTATTCTATACCATAGATCATCATATAGATTCCACAGATTTAACCATTTAGTAAGTCTAAACTTAGCCTAAAATCTTAAAAAAAAACACACCTTGACTAGCTGGAACACAGTGAATATGTGAAAATTAGATTATAATATATTGTCATCAGTAGCTGTTAAACCATTAGCATGATTATAGCACTGGTGCTACGGGAGCCAGTCTTGACCATGGTTCATATCTTACCCCCCCACACCTTATACCTGAAATACCTCTCATATCACACACTGGACTTTTAACAGCACCTGCACTTTACCTTCTGTTTACTGTCACTACAGGCACTCATGTCCTGTTACACAATTAGCACTCACAGCAAACGGTCTCCTGTTCAATATTATAAATATGCTTCAATTTGATTTATTCCAGAAGGTCTACATCCGTTTCCTACTATACTGTTACACTGCTGTATTTGCTCAGAAATGGTCAGTGATGTACTTGCCTCCTGTGCAATAATCATGCTAACAATGTAACACTCTGGAAGATTGACATTCAGTCCACACTATACATTACATTACTGTGCAATGTTGTCTCTATTTATTGTGTTTTATTCCAACATTGCCTATGCCACAATTTGGACTTTCTAAATGCTGAACATTGTAATATGACACTTTTAATACATTCGCTGTGTTCCAGCTAAACAGTCTGAGGTGGGCTGAGTCAAGATGTGTATTTTTTAAAGACTTTAGAATTACTGCTCTTTCCTGTAAAGCATCTCACGAGAATAAAGGAAGAGGGATCATTAATCTACTCTTTGTTTAGGAGTATGTAAGGGCCTTCAGTGATGCTCATTTTATTTATATAAAGTTGTATTACATGTCTGGATTCAGTTAATGTACATCCCTTTCTCATATGACTACATTTGTAAGCATCACACATCTCTGGCAATATGGTGTAATATCCCATTAAAGTAATATAATGTGACTTACATTCAAGATCATTGCATGGCTTGATATGCTGAAGCATTAAGGCCACCTGAATTGAAAAAAGAAGAGGTGTGTCCCAATACTTTTGTCCATATAGTGTACATACATTTTTCTGGGGGCAGTTGAACAAAATGCAAAGAATAACGGAAACAAGCCAATGTAGTCAATGTAGTAATGCAACAGTATAGAGTGAATGGAAAGTAAATCCGAGAGAATACAGAAAGTAGACAATACAGCAGTGTAACAGAAAAGTGGTAAAGGGATGAAAATCTTCCAGAATAAATAATATTGCACCACAAATATAATATTGTACAGTTGGCAGCATAGAAGCAGACTGAGTAAGTGTAAATTACAGCTTATCAAACCGAGTAACTCTTTACAGATTCATTTACATGGCTTGGTGTGCTGAAGCATTTATGGGGTGTCCCTATACTTTTGTCCATATAGTGTATTCATTTGGTCCATGTGATATTGACAAAAGTCTTCTCATACAAGAGGATGTACGTCATTAAATATGATCAAATATAAGTAATGGAACCCTGTAAACAAATTGCAAACTCATTGCACTCAGTAATGAAAGATTTAAACAGAACCCTACTTTAATAAATGAAGATAAAACACATTTTTGACATCAGTCGCTGGTTTTAAATGTACTGTGCCATATTTTTGGGTCCTTTGGAGACTGCGAATGTCTTGGCACCTCATCAAATCTTTATCACACCTTTACTTTTAATAGCAATGGGCAAAAATATCTCTAGCAGTAGTTTTTCAAAGGGCTCCAGAACAGGCTACTCAGACTTTGGCCGTCACTTTTTGCTCGCATTTCACATTTATAAATAAAAAAGGCGCTGAGGATCAAAGGGAAACCCAAACGTCTTTTCTTTTCTCAGTGCTAAAAGGAAGTGTTTCAAATCCCTGGAGGTGCCGGGCTGCTCAGCCGCCAACAAAGTCATTTGCAAGTCATCTGCAGTAGAATTTTTTGTCATCAGCAGCTGTGAACACGTACATAGTGAAACAAAATGTACATAAATTGTGCTAATCCCTACCTTAAAATACACCAAACCCACTTCATTTGAATTAAGTGGCTGTTAATTTGTGAAAATCGACCCCTTAATTTGACATTCAAATTAGATTTAAGGCATGAATGTGAATCTTCAATTAAAGGTGTTAATACAGTTGGTTCTATAATTTAAGAGGCTAATTAGAAAAAGAGGAAAATTTGTTCATTTTACCACTTAATCAGCCTTAGTCTGTGCACTTTTTCCTTGCCATTCATTTCCTGTCAATGAAGGTCAAAATCCAGGTAAAATTAAGCCATTTAGTGCAGCATGTAACTTAAAACAGAGTGCAATTTACAACAGAAACAATACAGACAATATATAGACACTAGAAAACTGTACATTAATGTAATTTAACAGTGTAGTGTGAATGAGATGTAAAACTACCCAAGCAATTTGTGTTGCACCGTAAAAATGTTCAATGTCTCAGCTTTTAACTTTTATAGGTGCAAGTATTGAACTGAACAGATTGCCTTTGTTTTGCTAACTGCTAACAATATTTCTCCTCATTTCCAAATCAAAATATTGTACTTTAGGGCATCATTTTACAGGAAACAACAAAATATCCAAATAAGAGAAATGAAGCAGCTTGAATAATTCTAAGAAAACAAATCTCTTGTTCACTTTTAAACACAATGGTAATAATTACTTAATTTCTAGTCGTGTTTTACAATCCAACTGATCTAATTGCGTGAGGGGAGTGTGGATTACAGCAGTGTTTTATGCTTTTTTCTTATTAAATAAAATGTTATTCTGCTGATCTGTAATCAGTCCCTCATAAAGCAGAATTAGGAGCTTGTGTAGGAATTTAACAGACACTGGTATGGAATGGTTGTCATACTCTTAGAGATGTAGATCTAAAAGTAAATTGCAGTGGACACCTTTCTTTTTGGAGCTGTATGTTATTACACAGGAGAGAGTTAGCATCATAGAATCACATTGAGTGAGTGTAAATTACAGCTTATCAAATTAAGTAACAGGAGAGAGGTACAGCTGCTACTGAAAGTGTAATATGAGATGTGTATACAGTATAAAGTGAGGGAGTTCATTAAATTTGTACTTCGTTAACCAGGAACTAAACATTTCTGGGCTTCCAGAGCCCTGATGGCCTGTGTCAGAGATTGTTCCAATAATACTATCTGGCCTCATTAATTCTCTTCAGAATGAATGGACACAAATTCCCACAGAAGCTTCAAAATCTTGTGGAAAGTCTTCCAAGAAAAGTAAAAGCTATTATAGCTGCAAAGGCTAAGCAAACTCCATACTGAATGCAATATCATTAAAGTCCATGTTCGTGGTAGGGATAGGCGTCCCAATATTTTTGTCCATACATACATACATGTACACACAACACATTCATACACACAAGAACTCAGCACCAAACAGAAGAAGAGTGGCAACATTTTATTGTAATTTATTCACTGAGCACAAAGATAAACAATATTCAGAGACAATGTCATCATTAGGCCCCTTTTTATATAATGAACTGTACAGCAAAAACACAGTTCAGATTTGTCACATAGTTCATGCTGCCGACAATACAGACGAGAGCACTGACTTGAATACAAATCACCTTTCTCTGAATTACAATTGACAGTGTTGGGAAAGCTCCTCTAAATGACTCTAAACTAAGGTGCCAGCTGTTCTCTGCTGCACTATAAAGTAGGCAAACTACAGCAAAGCCACTGTTTACACTGTATGTACATTACTGTTCAAATGTTTTAAACTGTATATCTAAAATATAAAACCATGAACACTGCAGAAATCTCTGTTAACATCATGTTAGGACCAATTAAAAAGGTTGACAAATTGTTCAGATTTTGAACAGTAGCGTACATTTACACTCCTTTTACTAAGTACCATTATGCGTTAAACCTAATGAGTATTTTCCGTAATAAGACCCACATTACTGAAGCTCTGCAGAAACTGTTTAAGTCTGTTAAAAAAAAAAATCGAATAGACTTACCAGAGTAACGACAACAAACCTGGCACCATTTTAACTGAGCTGAATGTGGAAAAATAGCTTGGATCAGTGGTTTCCAACCCTGGCCCAGGAGCCCAGTGTTTTAGTGTCTTTTTGTCATGCTCCTAACACACTAGATCCAGATAAACAACGATTAAACAAATCTTTCAAGTGAGTGTGTAGGAGCAAGGTGAACACTAAAATTTGCAGTGCAGGGAGGGGGCTCCAGGAACAGAGTTAACCACTGCAAAATAAGTTTTCAGAAACAATGAGCGTAGCATGAGACGCTAGGCTAGATAGCAACTAGACTGCATGGTTGCAGTGTTTCAAGACACTAAAACATTGCTTTTATGGCCAAAAAAGCATGTTATTATTCTCAATGTGGATTCGAACAAACAATCTTCTGATTCGCTTCATTCAATGTTCAGTATATTAACGCTCAACCACAGAAGAAGGTATTAGCTCACTAGCTCCCCTTATGAAAATTAAAATTAGCCATTTCTGAGGAGGGCGGCCGAACGCATAGCACCAATCACAGGTTGACTACTTTTAATTCAACCGCAGCAAACATGAAACTACTCTTTTATACATAACTGACCTGAGCTTTAGTGTTTGTTTATGAGTCTATTGTGTGTTTTTCGATTAATTTCTCCTTGATTTGTCCCTCTTCCTACACATATTTTAAAGGCAAATCAACTATATGCTCTGTCACCTCCAATTACTGTGGTGTGTCAACTACATTTGTTTTTAAACGATCAATATTCAGCCCCTCAGCAACTGATTAAAAATCAGAATACAATAACAGTCAAAAGCTTGGATACACCTTCTCTTTCAAAGTTTGTTCTTTGTTTTTATTATTTTCCAAATTGTAGATTACTAACAAAAGGTGGAGGGAACACTTGTAATTATGAAGTAAACCAAAAAAGAGTAAAAAAAAAAGAATATTTTTTAAAATAAGGTAATGACTGTTGTTTGGATCATCATTTGTGATGGTCAGGTTGTTACACAGTTAGTGATCCTGCTCCGATATGGTTCTACTCCACATTTTCCTTAGTTAAGCGGATCTTGCCATAATGTGAAGTAGAACCGTAGAGGAGCAGGATCACTTACTGTGTAACAACCCGACCATCACAACTGATGATCCAAACACAATTAGAAGGCAAGAAATTCCACTAATGAACTCTTGATGAAGGACACCTGTTAATAAAATACACTTCCAGGCCGATTCATCATGAATATGACTGAAAAGAATCCAAGAGTGTGCAAAGCTGTCATCAGAGCAATAGGTGATGTTTTCAATGCTAATCAACAATGTAGCTAATAATTAATAATTTAAATAATTGAAAGAGAAGGTGTGTCTAAACATTTTAGTGTACATGCTACTACATTGGATATTAGCGGATGTTTTGACATTGGAACCATGCCTATATTTCAAAAAGTTTGGGGAGGGCAAAGAGAATAAGGAGAAGAAGAATAAAAATAAAACTAATAGCTATATGTTTCTACTACATGTTTTGTATCCAAGTACGCTTCTTGTCTTACACTTTATAAGGTTATGAATTCTCAAGATTCCATGCTAACTCTGCTCATTCCCAACACTGACAACCAATAAATATGTCACAGTAGAGCACATTCAAGTCCCCTTTGTTTGAGGTTATAGATAACCTGTACCAAAACAAATAAAAATACACAGAAAGTGATTTAACGTTCAGCTACTGAAAGCAGACATTAATTATTCACAATGTTCCTTGAACATTTCACAGCATTGCAAGATAAACGCAATGAGTCGGAAAATGTCGAGACCACAAAAAAAGACACCTAAGGCATGATCGTTCTTAAACCATAGCCAGAAGATGTTTTTTATAAGACAATATGAATATACAAATATATATTTGTAAACAATCAATGAGACTCTCAAATTCCCTTTCTTTCCTAATACTACAACATTTTTGTTCTGAATTCAATCATGTCAGCTAGTTTCTAAACAGGTCAGTCATATGTCTCAGTCCAAAATGTGACCTAGATAGATTTTTGTACTGAAACCTTTACGGGCGCCTCCGTACTATGAACTTAAAGAACTTACAGGCTTGAATTTACCCTGAAGTGAGTTTGCCATGTTGAAATGTTTGGTATTAGACCAATACTAGCCCTTTTAAACTTCTCCAGCTGATAAATCGTTTATAATAATATACTAATGCAAAACAAACCAATACTGACTAATGTAATATTTGAATGCAGCAGAGTGAAGATTTGAGCTCTGAGTTTAAGTATATACAGTCAGATCAATCAATATTTGGAGCTTTGACAATGTGACCAATTTGTAACTATTCAGTACATTCCTAAAAATAAATAATGCACTGGTGAGTTCCGAAACACCAAAAGCTGTGGTAAAGGACATACGATTTCTTTCCCTTTAGTCCTATAGGCTCTTCTTGGCCAGATTCAAAACACCCCACCGGATAAGAGGAGTGTCTGTGTTAAAGTCAATCATAAAGGAAAGACTAGTGCCACTGGCAGTCCTGGAATTCAAACCCACAACCTTCTGATTGCAGGGTCAACTCCCTAATCATCAGGCCACCGCGGATGCAGTTTGTGATATTGTTTTTCGAACCAGAGTGGCGTTAAACTCCAGAACAGTACTTTGGTTGGGTAAAAAATAAAGAACAGTGCTGTTATTAACCACTGAACTTTCAATATCTGCTTCGTCAAGCTGTGTGAAAACCGCAATCCTATTAAATAAAATGTAAAATAAACTGAAAGCAAATTCAGCTTCGCATCAAGGCACAGTTTGTGCTCTGTCTGGGTTTATCAACACTTCCGAGACCAGAGGGTTTGTCAAAATTGCTATGAGTCCAAAACAGAAAGTCTAGATTACATTTTGCCCCAAATAAAATAATTTTAACTATATCTAACTTAAAGTTTTTGGAAGAGAAGACTATGGAAAAGGGAAGGAAACGTTCGTTGAAGCTGAAAGTCTGCATTCGGACCTCATATCCATCACTTTCAATATTCTGTGATAGACGCTTAAAATAAGAACAACATTGTCAACATCCAAGTATGAATGCACATGCGTGTATGACATCAGAGTCATTTAGCATGAAAATGTCATTTTATTTTAATACTGACCAGGTGTTGTCATCATTTCCTGCAACCAAAATCCCTTACAGGCTATACAATGCACATCTTTCTATTCTGCATTGGTCATAGCTTTGTTGATATGAACCTCAGCTACATACTAAGTGAACAATGAAGTCATTTCTCATTCATCTCTGTCGCTTGTTTTAAAAGAAGTCCAGACTGATATTGTACATCCACACGTCTAAAGAAGTAAGACCTAACCTGCTCCTAAGCCTATAAATGTTTAACATTATCTATTCTAGGCAGATTTCTGTTGGAGCTAATTGTTATAGGGACATCCAAGTTTAAGAGTAAAGGCTTGATGCTTCAACCTGGCTAATTAGCCTAGCCACATTGAACCTCTTTCAAGTTATGCTGAAAAGTTAATCAACAGGTTTTTTTTTTTAAGTGCACGTTCGAGGTGATGAACACAATGGAAAGTACAAGTTTTGAACCACAAAGTTATGATGAGCTACTAATGAGCATACTGCGAACCCAAAGAGCTACACGCTGAAGTACCCTAGTGCTACTGTGCTGTGCACTTAGGTGGAGTTGTTCATGTGGGACCTAACATAACTTATCTAATCATAGGGTCATCGCCACCCGGAGAGGTGAGGACCGGAACGTCCACGAAGGGCTCAGTCTTCTCCTCCTGGGGCGACGTGGTGCGGTCGTCCGAGGAAAAGGCCAGGTGGTCGTGCTCCATGATGGCCAGCTGGTCGTGAGGCTTCTCCTTCTTCAGGTAGAACATCTTCCTCAGCTGCTTCAGCTGCTGCAGTTCACAGAAGGTCTCCAGCACCACCAGCATGGCAATCAGGCCCAGCAAGAGATAAACTGAAAGGTAGGGGAGAAGAGGTACGAGAAAGTGAGCCAATAAAAAAAGTTATATTGTTAGAATAATTCAGAACACTATACTGATCCTACAGGAAATTGACATGACTCTCGCTCCAATGCACAACTTTAAGGTGACTTGACCATCCCCTGTGGTAGTAACAGGGTGTTAGGAGCCTAACACTTGCCTGTGAACCTGATGACCATCAAAGTTGTAGGTTCAAACTACAGAAGCAACTTGAACACAAAAGTTGCATTTTTTAATGATTAATACTTGACCCGTGATCAACCAATCAAAAATATGAATCCACGAACAATAGACCAGATATTAAAGAACGTGTTAGCGCTGGAATTTACCCAGAATTCAACACAGGCTAGGAGCAGAAGCGGCACCAAAAACAAAGATAGTAATGCTAGAGCACTTAAACTCTAGATAAATTAATTTACAGTTAAGTGAATTCCTAGAAACCAAAACAATATTTACGAATTACTGCACATGACAGAGATCAGTACTACAGGTACTATATGGTTTGACGACCGCCTCATCCCTGGTTCTTCGTCCCCGCTCCCTACCCCCCTTCTCAGTGTACCCTCTCGGTTTGTATCGCACCTCGCTCATTTAGACCACCTATCCCTTGTTCCCCTTGTGTCCGACCTGTATCTCATCTCCTGGCCTTGTTTAATCCCCAGCCAATCCCTTTCCCCATTGATTCTGTTTTGGTCAGCTTATCCTCTGTGTCTTGTATTCTCTTTGTGTCTGGTTACTCATGCTTTGTACTTTGTCTACCCAGTCAAAGCTAATGCGACTACTTCCAGCTCAGTTTTCCTCTCTCCTGCCGCCTCTAGCTCGACCAACACCTCTCCTTACAGACACTACGACGAGGTTCACCACTTCCACACACTTTCACGATGGGCTGAATGTTGAAATAAACGTGTGTTTGTGCTTTGTGTTCACTCTTGCCTCATACAGCCGCGCAGCTGCGCTCCAAATTTGAAGCGGGAGACGCGCGAGCGTCTTTTCCAAAAGGCAAATACTCCCCTTCAGAGTCATAATCGGCAAAAAAAAACATTCACAAGATATTATGTATTAGCCATTTTGGCGGGGTTTTTTTCCTTCCAAATCTCACTGAACTGAACTGCACTCTGTGGCTGGGACTCGCTTCTCCTGCTGTGTACTCGAGACTTTGAACGGGAAGATGACGTTTATTTATATATATATATTCATATTCATATTCATATACATATACATATATTCACATCATGTACCTATAGTATGTGGTCAGTCCATTGCAATCCAGCAGTCCATTCATCTTTTGAAGGATTTATCTGCACTATCATACATGTTACTATGCAGATTGGGTTTCAATTATTTATAGACTGAAACCCTCTTCAGCAGTTTCTTTTGGAGTTATTTGACTTCTACACAAAATAGTATTAAGACCATGACATCTCGTTGTTGTCTGAAAAGCTGTCTCGCCTCACACCTGTCTCACTATTAAAAATGATACCTGGAACAGAAAGTTCCTTTTTTAGAGCGCAGTCTCAGTTATTAGTTCCCTAAAACATCACCTTCAAAACTGTGCCCATTTCAAAGTCTGTATTTTAAGACGGCTAAAGAGAACACGCGTCAGAAAACGCAGCTTCCCAGCTTGCCAAGTCCACAGAAGGCATATAATTATAAAAATATTCATTGGCCCTCCACCCTGCGCAAATCTGTTCTATTTCAAGCCAGAATGCCCTGCCAGTTTTGCCATGGCTGCTCAAGCCGGAAAAAGTCAAAGAGAAATCTACATTTCCACTCTTGAAACAACATATTTCTTAAATAAAGTCTAGAATATGTTATTGGTAGTGGAAAGAAATCATCTCATGATAAATCCCTGAAGAATATTTTAAGTGTAATCCAAATGAAGAGAGAATAAGCAGTTAGAAGCATACCCACCAGTAATGCCCAGTTTGTAGAGCTCACGGAATCGTTGGTTAAAGGCCTCTCCCGGCACGTAATCTCCCAAGCCAATGGTGGACAGTGAGATGAAACAGAAGTAGAAAGACTCCAGGAAGTTCCAGTCCTCCTCCAGGGCTGAGAAGATGGCAGCAGGAATTAGGAAGAAGCAGGACACGGCCACGATGGCCAGCAGGTTGGCGTGCACCAGAGCCACCAGGGGCTTGGACAGACCCCAGCGCGTGTGGGCATACATGATGGGCCTCCGTGTGCTGAAGACCATGATCCTCTGCACCACCGCCGTGAGGAACAGGAGGGTAAAGGGGATGCCGATCACCGAATAGATGATGCAGAAGGCCTTCCCACCATCCGAGAGGGGGGCGGTGTGACCATACCCTGCAAGAAAATACGATAAGGAAAAACTTTTACAAATATTATATTAAAACTTACTATTCTCTTTTGTGTAATTTTCTATCCACTTTCTATCTATTTCTATCTATTTTGTATCTAAAAAAACAACTTACAATTTCAATTTCTTTTAATATATATTTTATTTTACTTCCGCAGCATGTCCACTCTAGAGGACAACAGGATGATTTCCATGTGAAAATAGAACTGAATGTAGAACAATAAAAGGCAATATTAACCCAAATAAACCTCAAACTATAAAATTCGTTATCGCTCGTCGGTTGCTTGTTGCTTGCAAGGGCAGCGAAACATGTATTTAAGTTTAACAGTAAGTAAGTCATTGAACATCCATTCTGCATTTTCTCCTGTGAGCCGACACCTCTTCTCGTCATAGGTCATTCCAATCTCATTGGGAACAGAGGCTGGGGTCCAGCACAAACAGCATGGGCACATGTTCCACAGCAACAATAATACAGGGCTGCCCGCAGAGGTGCCTGTCTTTAAATCGGCGTAGGGCACTTGGATATCGGCCGATGCTGATACATTAAATAATGCCAAATATCGGCCCGATATATCGGTCGACCTCTAATCCAGATTATTAACAATACATTATATTACATTTTACATTAACATATATTCTGTTCTAATATACTTAACAACACCTATTCTAAGAATGATTTGCTGATATGAAATGGAGCCGTATGAAGTTTACGTGAACAATGAAGTCAATTCAGGAATTAAGAGGTGCGTCCCAATACCTTTGTCCATATAGTGTACATGTGTGTGTACAATATCATGTCTGGACTTCTTTTAATGACTGAATGTGGGTGTTTCCATCATACTCGTTGCCACAGGTGTATATGCACACCAAGATAGCATGGAAAATGGCATGAGAGCAATGTAGAATAAGGTGGTGAACTAATCACAAACACCATCATAGTTCAAATAGCAGGTCCATATATACATACAGAAACCTCCAGTGAAGGAAGTTGATGCAACAGACCTAGACATTTTGGACAACACCATGCTTTCAACTTTGTGGACCCAGTTTGTGTAACAACCTTTTCTGTTCCAGCAGGACTGTGTCCCGGTGCACAAAGCAAGCTCCATAAAGACATGGGTGGATGAGTTCAGTGTGGAAGCTCACACAGAGTCCTGATCTCAAACCCAAACAAAATGGAACAGAGATTGTGGTCCAGGCCTTCTGGTCTACTATCAGTGTCTGACCTCATAAATTATCTACAGAATGAATGAGCACAGAAGCTCCAAAATCTTGTGGAAAGGCTTCCAAGAAGATATCTTGAATTCCATATTAAAGTCTATGTATTTAAATGCAATGTCATTAAACTCCCTGTTAGTGTACTGGTCAGGTGTCCCAATACTTCTGTCCATATAGTGTAGCTGTAACCGAATGCTAAGGGCAGGCCTCTTACACAATGAGGAGGAAGAGCAATGGAGGAAGTGAGAGAAACATCAGCCCATTAACAGTGAGAGCGATGGTTAGAGATACAGTACAGATTGTAGGCATTTTTGCATGGATTCTCTAGATGCCTTATCGTTCAACACTCTCTTGTTAATGGGAATAGTGGAGTGGTACTCTCACTTAAAGAGAAAGCGAAGAGGTCAAAGGTTCAGTCACCCTTTGCAAGCACTAACATTTGTTAGATAAAGAGAATTGCAAGAATGTTCAGTTAGTGTGGGAAAAAAACATACAAATCAATAACTTTGCCATTAGATTTGTCATTCTAGCCATTAGCACAAAAACAGAACCAACACTTTCAAAGACGACTGTAATAGTTTTCCACATTTCGCATCTACACTATATGGACAAAAGTATTGGGACACACTTGTTTGTGCTAGACTCCGTACTTCCAGTAAAGTATCTTAATGCTTCAGACATTTTAGACAACCCCATGCTTCCAAATTTGAGGACACAGTTTGAAAATGTACTACTAAGGCATGACTGTGCCCCACTGCACACACACACACACACACACACACACACACATATATATATATATATATATATATATGTGTATATATTTATATGTATTAGGGGTGTAACGATTGCACTGTTCAGTATGAGGCTTT
>JBBKCR010000080.1:2134897-2152929 GCA_037577295.1 Ladigesia roloffi | reverse complement strand
TATTGAATGTTAAAAGCTCAAGAAAGTACAGAAAATCTTACGTAAAATGACATAAAATTACCGGTATTTAATGTGCCTGTTATTTTACGGTTTGTGTAAAATTACCGGAAAAAAACTGTTTTTTGAATTACGGAAAAATACTGTTATTTAATGTGCCTGTTATTTTACGGTTTTTTTCCGGCACCCCAGCTGCTGGAATTTTACCGTTTTTTTACGGGATTTTTTTTTACAGTGTAGATGTATTTAGAAGATCTTTTACTATAAGCACTGAAACACAGAGTACCTACAAACACTAAATGTACACGTGATTATTTTAATAGTACTGTATACCAAGGTGAGTTCAAATTTGGGATGCCAATTTTTTTTCACGTGTTATGTCAGATATTGGCTGAGTTTCAAAAAGGATTGCTATGGCATGCTGTGCAACAACTACTGCACAAGAGCATCTTCTAGACAACTGAATGTAAATGTAAGATAAGGAACAACCCTCCTCCTAATACCTGTGTTTTAGCACTCCAAAGAGGCAGCTTTATAGTGTATGAACGTGTGCTATTGTGGACACCTGTGCTACACTTGGATCGGTTCACTGACTGGAAAATGACAGTGAAACCACTGAGAGATGAACTGCTGAGAGGTGAAGCAGCACTGCAGCATGGCTGACACTTCACAGTACCTGTCTGATGCAGTGATGATGTCATAATAAGTTACAATGACGATGGAATTATTTCTCAAACAGTTCTAGATCTGCTGCAGGTGTTAGCTGTGAGTTGAAGAGGAGCACTTCAAGAGCTTAGAGCAGTTTTTTGAACTGTGATAAGAAATAATTGGATACAGTGAGCTGGACTTCGCCTAAAACCAGGAGCTACAACGTCCAATCCCACAGCCACCATGTCCTGGAGCTGCTGCTTCCCGATGTTCCTTTTAAAAAAAAAGGACAAAATCCAGGACAGGTGGACTCCGTCAGAAACTCCCACTCAGCTTCTGAAGGAGACGAGAGAGATAAAGATGGAGACGGAGGTTAAAAAGAGACAGTTAAAGCAAAAGATAAAACAGAAGAGACTTAGGGAGCAGGAGGAGAGGAGGAGGCTACGAGAGTGGGAGAGAAGGACAGAAATGGAGCAAGAAAGAATGGAGAAAGTACAGAAGCAGATACTACAGAGAATCAGAGAGCTGGAGAAAGAGGAAGAGAGAAAGGAGAAACAGCCATCTAGAAAGGCAAGAGATGTGATCTTATTCATTGCACTAGAAGTGGATGGTGACCTATTATTTTTACACTTTAGTAATACATTTGATTCACCAATGTCCACAATACCAACAAGTACAAAACTGTTTGAGTCTGAGTTCAATTCACTCTCTGAGTGAGTGTGTCTGTTCTGTATAGTGTAAGGATCTGTATACAGGTCCTCTTGTCTCTTACTGGTCAGTAATCCCCACTTTTCATGGGGGTTACATACCAAGAGCACCTGCGTATATTGAAAAACTTTGTTGTTGTGTTGTGGTAAAAAAAAAAGCCTAACATGCCTATTTTCCATATAAACCCTAAATATTCCCCCAAACATGCTCCCAAATGACTTAAATTTGATTTTGAACTCATTAGCCTTAAATAAAATGTAAAGATAAACCCGTATCCTCACTCTACACTTTACACTGAACTCTAGAATGTAAAAAAAGTAAAAAATGAATAAATATATATCTGCCTTTTCCATGCATGTGTGGGTTTTTTGTGAAAAATTATAAGTTTGGGTAATGTGAGACTGAAATCGTTACTGCTGAGCTTCGAATAAGTTGGGGGGTCACAGTCATATGCAAAGGTGTCCTGTGTTTTTCCCAAAGGGCTGGAGTAGATGCAGGTTTTCATATAAAAGGAGCAGGAGCAAATGTGATTTACTCTTTTAATCAATTGGTCTTAGTCTTCAAACACTGATCCTACAAGCTCCTGCCTTGGTTGAATGAAAACCTGTTGCAGTGCTGGTCATTTACAGAGAGCACTGGACACACTTGAAGTGGAGGAAGTGTGTGTTCACTGCAAAAATCAAGTTACTAGGGGGCTATGAAACAGAATAGACCGTTATTCACATTTACACACAAAGCTGGAAAAAAGTCTTAAGATATATAACTAACTAGTGTGGCTAAAGCTGAAGGTGAATGAATTTTGTTGTGTGTGTGTTCTAAAAGGTCCAGAAGGCTCGGCTGAGGCAGGACTGTGTGAGAGAGCGGGTGAGAAAGAACCAGGAGGATTCACATAGTCCAACACGACCTGATTCAGCCTCATCCTGCACAGAGGATGAATTTCAGCATGAGAGAGCATCCTACCAGTCCTATAGGGAGGCATCATTAGAGGAAGTGAAGATAGAGTTAAAGGACTTCCAAGAAAACGTATTAAGGCTGCAGAGGATGCTGAAAGAAGAAGAGCTCAGAGAAACAGTCGAGATGGTGAGTGAGCAGGAGTAATTCATTAGTTCTTTAGTAATTCATTTGATTCATTAACATCCACAATACCAACAAGTACAATGTAGTTTAATTCTGAGTTTAATTCACTCTCTGCCTGTTTTGGGATCAGGATTTCCACACTCCACTCATTGTGAGTGTGTCTGTTCCGTATAGTGTAAGGATCTGTATGCGGGTCCTCTTGTTTCTTACTGGTACAGTAATCCCCCAATTTTTGTTGGGGTTACATTTCAATGGCACCTGCGTATATTGAAAAACTGTGTTATTGTGTTGTGGTAAAAAAAAATGCCTTAAATGCCTATTTTCCTAAATATGCTCCCAAAACATTTTAATTTAATTTAGATTAATTAGTAAAAAATATAAAGATAAACCCGTATCCGTATGTTAAAACAAACATATCTGTATGTGTTTTCTTTGGTGTGTGATGTCGTTTTTATTGGCATAAAAAGTTAAATACAGTAATGCAGTTATTTAATTTACAGTAATAAATATGCACTCGAGACACTCCACGGGGGAAATTCTGGACTGCAGGCAATCAGCATCAAGAAAAAATTTATAACGTGCTTGAATTGGCTACTTTCAAACCTTCCGCCTCTTGAGTACAGCGACAAATAAAGCTGTGACATCTGGACCTCATCCACCATGCCCCCTCATCCTCACGCAGGGTTTATGTTATGGAGTGGTACTCATCCAGACAGCACCAGGATGAGGGGACGTGGGGGACGAGACTCACAAAACCAAAAAAATAAACAACACAACTTGTAAGTTACTGGGGGCTTATGACTATGAAACAGAATAAACCGTTATTCACATTTACACACAAAGCTGGAAAAAAGATTTATAACTAACTGGTACGACTAAAGCTGAAGGTGAAAGAATAATGTTGTATGTGTTTGTTCTAAAAGGCCCAGAAGGAGTGTGTGAGAGAGTGGGAGATAAAGAATCAGGAGGAATCGATCTGCACACAGGATGAATTCCAGCATATGAAAACATCCTACCTGTCCTACATGGAGACATTGTCAAAGGGAGTGAAGACAAAGTTAAATAATCTCCAGGAAAGGTTATCAAAGCTGCAGAGGAAGGCTGAAGTGTCCAGTGAGGTGGGTGTGAAAAACAAATACATGCTGAAGGAAGAAGATCTCACAGGAGCAGAAGAGATGGTGAGAGAGCAGGACATAGAGATCCTGATCTGCAGAGAGATGGATAGAGAATTAGAGAAGAGAGAAGAGGAGAGGTTAAAGGAGAAGATTGAAATGGAGACAGGGAAAGAAACAGAGATTGAGAGAGATTACGAAACACAGAAGGAGGGAGAAACAGACAGAAGGAGCAATGAAAAAAGAGATGTTGCTCCACATGATACTGAGGAAAAAGTGAAAGGCAAAGAAATGGAGAAAGAGATAGAGGAAAAAAAGAGAGCAAAACAGACAGACTTGGACGTATCTGTGTTTGAGGAGACATGCAGCAGAACTCCGAGCACAGTGGGGGAAAGCAAGCAAGAGATGATCATGGAGCCACAGAGAGAGATGGAGATGGAGGAGGAGAAGAAGGAAAGGGAAGGGATGGAGATGCAGAAAGACAAGGAAAGGCGACAGAGCGAGAGGAGTGACACAGAACATGAGGTTGAGAGGATTAGGGAGGCAGGAAAGCAACACACAGAGAAAGAAAAAAAAGAAGAGGTAATGAGAATGTTGGGAGAGAGCTCCTTGGGATCTGAAAAGGACCTTCAGAGCCAGGCTCTCAGAGAGGAAAAGAGGAACCTGAAGGTCTTCCTAACCAATGATGTAGACCAGGCCAAGCTTCGAGAGCAAGAAAAGCCTCAGAGCAGACACACAGAGAAAGAAATTAAACAAAAGAAAGAAGAGGTAATGAGAATGTTGGGAGAGAGCTCCTTTGGATCTGAAAAGGACCTTCAGAGCCAGGCTTTCAGAGAGGAAAAGAGGAACCTGAAAGTCTTCCTAGCCAGTGATGTTGAGCAGGCCAAGCTTCGAGAGCAAGAAAAGCCTCCGAGCAGACATGCAGAGAAAGAAATGAAACAAAAGAAGGAAGAGATCATGAGAATGTTGGGAGAGAGCTCCTTTGGAGCTGAAAAGGACCTTCAGAGCCGGGCTCTCAGAGAGGAAAAGAGAAACCTGACGGTCTTCCTAACAAGTGATGTAGGACAGGCCAAGCTTCAAGACCAAGAAAAGCCTCAGAGCAGACACACAGAGAAAGAAATGAAACAAAAGAAGGAAGAGATCATGCGAATGTTGGGAGAGAGCTCCTTTGGATCTGAAAAGGACCTTCAGAGCCGGGCTCTCAGAGAGAAAAAGAGGAACCTGACGGTCTTCCTAACCAGTGATGTAGAGCAAGCCAAGCTTCAAGAGCAAGAAAAGCTTCAGAGCAGACATGCAGAGAAAGAAATGAAACAAAAGAAGGAAGAGATCATGAGAATGTTGGGAGAGAGCTCCTTTGGATCTGAATAGGACACTCAGAGGTCTAGATAGAGGAAGAAAAGAGGGCAAAACAGAAAGATTTGAAGACATCTGTGTTTGAGGAGATCTGGAGCAGGACTCAGAGCAGAGTGAATGAAAAAGACCAAGAGATGGAAATGGAGATCCAGAAAGAGATAGACAATGAGAAGGAAAGGAAAGAAATTCAAAGGGAGGAAAAGCGACAGAGCGAGAGGAGTGACACAGAGCCCGAGTTGGAGAGAATTGGGGAGGCAACAAAGCAACACATGGAGAAAGAAATGAAACTAAAGAAGGAAATGATGTAAAGAATGTAAGGAGAGAACTTCAATAAAACCTCTTTTGAAGGATCTAGCCCTGTGTGGCCAATGTTTTTGATTGGTGGTGAAATTTGGAGTATTCTTTCCTGAGGATATTGTGGGTGTATTTGAGAAAACTTGTACACTGGTAGCAATATTTTATTTAACATAATTTTGCTAAATGATGAGGAATGAACTGAAAATTTCAGCAAATTTCTGATCAAAATGTTTGACCATGAAAACAAAGATTAAAGTGGTAATTTCCTCATATTTTATTTGTTTTCCCATCGACCTCTTATAATGTTTGTTAATATACCAGCAAATACGTTTTTACATGGCCATCCCTTGGAAATACTATATGAACTCAAGCTGGACAGCTCATCATTGGAGTCATATTGTAGTGTCCAGAGAGCAAACATTGGGGGGCACCATGGATGGGACAGTTAGCCAGCTAGTGTTAGGTTTCAGTCTAGAGTGGACCTGTGTCTGAATGCCACAAGCAGTCCAGACCCAGGGCTATTTTCATGTAGATATCTTGGCTGAGACATGGGTACCAGTCATTCTGATACACGTGTGAGGTTTTGGTGTGACAGCGCTACACCACCATCTTGGAGATCATTTTAAATATGCACTTTAATCAGAAGTTACATTTCTACAAGCCATGGTCTTACATTTATCACCTCATCTTATCTTCTTCTTGTTCCCTGGTGTTGCTTTTCTGCCCTCTTTTGTATCTGTAGTGGTGCATTGACTTGTTTTTGCCCTCTAGTGGTGAATCCACATATTTGCCTTCCAGTGGAGGACTGACTTGTTTCTTTGCACTTTAGTGGTTGATTACAAAGAAATGAAGAGCAATAAAAAATACCACAATAAAGACCCAATTAAGGAAAGAAAATGCAAAGCTGTACATGTACAATCTTTTATGAAATGTCTATAGCTTCAAAAGACAGCATATAGAAAGTAATTAAAAGTGCTGCTGATTCATTATAACAGTTAAATATGTGCAAAAGGCAATACAAAAATGCAAGATTGGAAGACATGTAAGGTACACGGTCATCGATGCATTGAAAATTTGAAGGGCACCTTTAAAGCCCATTTAAAAAAACACTACCCCCAAATTCTGTCTTCACAAAAACTGCATAACCTCAAACAAGGAGGCCAATGAGACCCGCTGTGCATTGCATAGTTCATTGGACTGTGGTCTCCAGCCATATTTGTTGTGTCACTGTTAGCCATCCAGGCAGCTGACACACTGATCCTGTTCTGTACGTTGAGATGTTTACACAGCATTCCAGAGGTAAGTGAAAACAATGTGTTGCTTTACAGCCAACATATCCCAGGTACTGGTGGCTTCAGTGGGCCCACTAGTCAGAATGGCTTCTAATAAAATGATACACAACCTTAAGTAGAAGTGAGACTCATTTAAAAAAAAATTACACACCATTTCCGATTTACATTATATGCAACTTAAATAAGAGTTAAATGCACCTTTTGATCCTGACCCTATGCTGTGCCAAAACAAAAATCAACTCCATTATAGATGTGGAGAAATCTCTGCGTAATGCATCAAGCATGAGGGTCTTAGCAAGTAGCCCTATGTGCAGTGTTCATGAAAATGAAATCTATTAGCAATTGAATTGCCAGTCATGCTTGACAATGTATTTTATCTACTTTATCTGCAGTTTTCTGTGGTCTGTCCTTTGGCTTCTTTCTTTGGGTCTGGCTGAAATGTTTGTTCTGTTTCTTCTATTTCATCATCTTCTCGCTCTTCTTCATTCTCAGCATCATCACCATCTATTTCCTCCTCCTCTTCTTCTTCTTCTTCCTCCTCCTCCTCCTCCTCTTCTTCTCCTTCCTCAACATCTTCCATTATAGCTTCCAGTTGTTCTTTAATGTTCTTCAGTTCAAGGAGCCCATCCTGCAGCTCCTTACACACTTCTCTGATCTTGGCTGCAAACTCTGTCTTGGCCCCCTTGCGTAGCTCCATGGAGTCTTTGGCCAGGAAGAAGACATCCAGGGCCAGGAAAAGACCAGACATCACCCCACTCGCCACAGTGATGGCCTGAGCAGCCTTGGCCGCTCCACCAGCCGTACCCAGCACCTGCACAGTACTGATTAAGCTCTCTGTGTTGATGAGAAGTGCCTTGCCTGCTCGGCCTCCTTCCTTCATCACATGCTTCACATTCTTGTTCATGGCACGCTTGGAGATGCTGTCTACATACTGCTCAAAGTTCCACTCTTCCAGAGTCTCCATACCTGCCTAAAGAATACAAAAACACAAACATAAAACATTTTTACATTTCATTTGACAGCTATAAAAAAAACAAGAGCATGTTAAACAAGACATTATACTCTTTAAAAAACATTATCTTTGACAAACATTGTTTGCATTTAGAAAACTTTATATAAGCCTCTAATAGCCAACAGAATGTGCCAACAGAATGTGAAAAGTGTGTGGTTTTATTTACTGGGTTGAGGCAAACATTTTTAAATAAATGCAGATTATTTATTTAATAAATCTCATTATTCTTAAGAAAAAGCAAATTATTTCTCTACCTTTACATTTATTACCTGGTACTATAATAATGGCAGTGATAAGTAATGCATGTTATTCTAGCATGAGGTGCTTCTGTTGACATCTGGCCCCATAAGACTTGTACAGTATTAACTGCATACGATGCAGTTAGAAATAACAATGCACTTTGGAAGTGCAGTTATTTACATGGCAATTACTGGTCTTCTAAATGGAAGAGCTAGACTGAATCGCATTTTATATTGTTTACATTAAATAGCAGTTGGGAGGGAGCTAAATACAGGCATTTTGGGGGGATTTTTTGGGGAAGGTCTGGAAATGTCTTCAAAACTAATGCAAAAGTTTAAAATGAGTGCTTGCTGTACTTAAAGTCTTCCTCCCCCACACCCAAACTGTCAATCCACTATTGTAGCCTCTGGTTCAAGTACAAATTCTGTGAGAAATTTAACTGGTATGGGTGTAAACTTTACAAATCCAGAACAAAGTAAATTTTTCACCTATAGTATTTTAGTATGCAATTGCAAAAGCTATGTACAAAGCCAATATTCTCACTGAAGCCATTTGGTGTGGAACTGATTTCATTTTATTTTTTTACATTATAACCCATGGAGCACAGTAACTGTTTCTGAAGGCATTTGCAGATAAATGTTGAGGTTAATGCTGGACGTTTGTTGCTTGGGGAAGATAATTCCAATTTTGAAGCTTTCGAATGCCAACTCTAAACTTACCTATTTATTCAAGGATATTATTAAAATTTGAGAGAATTTCTAGTAAGAAAATATGATAGCTAAGCATACCAACAGTCTTGAAAAAATGGAAAGTTAGAGCTGACAAGTTGTTGACCAAACCAAAATAAACCAACATGACAGGTCACCTGTAAGAACTGGAGGCATTCCTTAATGTCTTTGATCTCCTCTTGGTAACCTGAGATGATCTGTTCTACTTTTGTCCGGCCTGTCCTTGAGTGCATTGTATCTGTGATATTCGCAGAGGCAGATGTAATGCCCCCTGCTGTCGCAACTCCAATTCCAACTGCCGTTACAATGAGCGATGTTCCAAATGTAAATGGCGCCAGTGCAAGTCCTGTGATGGTAGTGATGCTACCGGCTACGCTAGCTACTCCTCCACCAACACTGGCTTGTACTGTTCTCTTATGAAAGTTGTCCGCCGTGTCTGCTATTGCTAACAATTCCAAAACTCGTTGATGCAATGATGCCTCCTGCTGGTTGAACAGATGAACAAACAGGCGGGCAGCCATGAAGACACGGTCAGCGGCAGCTTCCACGGCTCTGTGAGTAAGAGACAGAAGGAAGTATCAAGACAGAGATTTTCCCCACAAAGTTTTCTTTTCTTAAAGACATCTGAAAGAATTCTTACTGCTCTACATCTTCTCCATCGAAGTTTGTAGACTCATTCCATTCATTCCAACCTTAGGAAGCAAATGAGAGTTCTTTTAAGATTTGCCTAAATGGGACTTTACACGATTTCATGTTTGTCGAAGCAGAAACATATAAAAGAGAGTTCTGAGTGCCTAATTTCATCATCATGGACGACAATGCTCCAGATCATCAAGGATCATTAGGGAATGGCTGCCATAGAAAACCTAAGGGATCAACTTAGTCTCTGTGTAGAGGCTTGTAACTCCGTACCACGATCCTCAATGACTCTTCAAAAAAAGGGGGAAGACATGCCTCAGCAGCCAATAAGTCGACTTGAGAACAGCTGTAAAACAAGCTGTAATTGATGCTCAAGGGCACATGACACGTTAGTGAGACACGGACGTTATTCTTGTGGTATACTCACCATTAATGTTGGATTTTGTTTAAATAAAGTGTTTGAAATTAGGACATTACCATGCATGCATCTACTTAAATGGCCTACGTTTATGATATTGTATCACTGTAGTGTGAATTTTTAAGGTTTTCAACTTTTAGTGAGTAGTGTATTACTAAGGGAGAAAGTGTATAAGGGAAAGAAAAGATACTTGGGGAACACGGTTTTCGTGAGGTAGACCTAGATCCTTAACATGATACTGGGTAACTCCGACTCTTAAGGTAGGAGGGAATCACCTGCCAAACACAACCACTGAGTCAAAGTTTCGTAAGTGAATCCAGGAGGACCTGATGGTATCAAAAGTTGCAAAGAGATGCAGGAGAATGACAACAGAAAAAGGATTAGCTGTTTTGGAAACTAAAAGTGCAGTTTGTGTAGAATGTGCTATTTTGACTCCAGACTGGTTTGGGACATGAAGCCTAATCTGCGATAGACAAAGTTTGGCTTGATTGTATATAGCACACTCCAGAACTATAGGGAGGAAGGAGAGAAGAGATAGCGCTCAGTAATTGTTTACATCAGTGATGTTTTTTAGAATTGGTGTGACAACAGCTGATTTAAAGGCTATTTCAACATTGCCTGTTCCTATGAAGACATTTATTATGCAATGTCAGGAAGAAACTAAATAAATATGTGGCAGTTATGGTATGTGTCCATCATTTTACATGCTGCACAGATTTAGGAACTCATTAGTGCTATTTAGAACATGAATACGTAAGCAAACACTAAATTACTGTTTGGTTAAACTACATTTTATAACATGGGTAACAAAACACAAACATAAACTAGACCTTCATATCTGGCATACCTTCCACAGTTCCCCACCATTCAAGTAAACCCTCAAGGTCCTGAAAATAACAAAGAAAACACAAAACATTTCACCCAATGTTATGTATCTACTCACTACAAATCCTGTGCACACACACACATTATTTTGAAGAACAACGCCTGCTTTACATACATCATCGTTTGGATTAGAACAACCTTCTTCAGCTACTGGCGCTTCTGCCACAGTGGGATTCTCAATAGAGTCCTTCTGTCAAGACAAAGTTTTTCTTGTTTAATCCTAAATAAATTATATGAATCAACTGGATTTACCTCAATAAAGACTCTTTGAAATATTTAAACCCATGGCATCTGTACCCACACTTTCATTCTTTATCATTTCCTTACATAATGTACATGTTTCAAATTAGTTCATAATAACTCGTTAATTAGATAATTAGTTAATAACAAGCCTAGGGTTCAATGGGTTAGGTACTCAACAAAATACATTGAAATACAGACATACTATAACTAAATTATGTTTTTTTTTTCAAATCGATGAGACTTGACAACACCTAGATATTAAGGTTGTACTAAGCTTTTTAAATGACACTTTCAAAGCAAAAGGCAGTTGGAAGAATAATTTCAGAAGTTTCAGGTACCATCTGCCATTCAAGAAGGTCTGTTAAACATTTAATGGCCGTCAAGTACAGTAATATATGACAAGATAAATAATATATCCTGTTATGCTTGTACTTTTTTGATAAAATGAGGGAATACCACTTATAATCTCTAATAAGTGGTACCAAACGCCCACCGCTGTGCAGTCTGGTATGATGGGCACAGCACTGAGTTTAAACTGAAGCTACCTTAAAATAGTCCCATTGAAAACCAAGCACCTTGGGAGAACTGGATTCGATGAGTGTGGTGGATGCCATCGTGCCTTGCTGAACAAAACGTATGTAAAGAAAAAAAAATCAATAAATTACACTGCATACACACACTAAACCCTTCTGCCATAAACAAAGAAAATGTACTTCCCAAATGTGCTGTAAATACTCTGTAGTAGTTTAGATATTGTACATATTTTCTAATGCCGTTGCTGAACCTATAATTTTGCACAATATGTAATTGGCTAATTATTTAGTCCATCCATTTTCTACCCCTTTATCCCACACTCGGGGTCAGTGGGGGTGGAGCCTATCCCATCTGCAATGTGCGAAGGCGTGGTACACCCATGACGGTCGCCAGCAGGTCACAGAGACAGACAAACATCCACACTCTAGGGGCAATTTAGTGTGCTAAATCGACCTTTCCCATGCATGTGGGAGAAACCCGGAGCTCCTGGAGGAAACCCACACAGTCACGGGGTGAACATGCAAACTCCACACAGAAAGACCCTGCACCCGACCCGGGAGTCGAACCCAGGACCTTCTTGCTGTGAGGCAACAGCGCTAACACTGCGACACCGTGCTACCCTTTCTTTAAAGTCTTTACAATAATATAGCCCAACACATTCATTTTGTATATTTTGTACACTTAATGCCAAAATGCAGTATATTAATGTTTTCAATCACACTTGTGCTCTTACTTCTCCTGTCACCTGCACCGTGTGTTGTCTTGCCCTGTGATATATTATACTTTTGCTCATGTGTTTTCTTGCACTCTCTCTTTAGTCCTGTTCTGGCTGCACTTGTGTGGTGTTGTGCTTGTGTTTTTGTTCCTTGTGTTACCCCATGGTCCTGGACAAATGTGTTATAACACTGTGTACGGTGTACAACACTGACTTGACATCACATGAGTATTTTAAATACCCCAGCATTTAAACACATACACGCACACACATACCTTGCTTGATGCTAGGTCCTCATTTTTCTGTGCTGAAGTTAACATGGCCTTTGAATCAGACTCCTTAAATGACAAAGATATTCTTTGACTCAGATGTTTATTTAATCCAAACCTAGTTGAAATCCAACAGGACACACTCTCGCAGATGTGAAGAAGGAACAAATTTAAAAACTGCATGGTTTTACCACTCATAAATAAGTATAAAAACATCCAAAAAGTAAAACAAATGCAGCAAGATCCAGTTAAACAGCATATCAAAAAACATTTGAGCCAAAAAACATGCATCAGCAATCACTGCTCCACGAACCTGAACTGCAGTTTTGCACATGCTGACTTCCTGTGTCATTTCTTCGGCCATGCTAGGATTCTGAAACACATGCACACACACACAAACACATATAGAGCAAATACACGTTATATACAATGAATTTAAGCATCTAAAGACAAATCCAACAATAGTTTTTTTTCTGACAATCCGGTCTTACCTGCTTGTTCTGTTCTGTGCTTTGGGAAGAAAGGTCATTGTTTGGGGTTCAGATACAGACAGAGCAAGACTCAGATGGAGAGTCAGATGCTGAAACAGGAATACCTTTACTGCTGAGCAGGGCGAACAGACTGACCAGTGATTGTGCTGAGAACACTGATTGGTTCAAGTGAGTGAGTATGTGTGCGCGTGTTTGTGTGTGTGTGTGTGTGTGTGTGACCTATGAAGACCAGAATGAGTTTACTTAGACAAACAATCCCAAAACCAAAAAAGAAAAATATACATACAGTTCTTAACTAATTTTTTTCACTGGATCTGGACTGCAGGCAGGTTTAGCACCCAGGCACTGCAGAGCCATGCTAATGTTTTACAATGTCTTGCTGAAATAAACATGGAATTTCCTGAAAAAGACATTGTCTGCGTGGCAGTGTGTTGCTTCAGAACCGCCATATATCAATTCTCCCCCTGCCAGGTGCACTAATGCATCCCATATCATCACAGACGCTGAGTACTGACAACAATCGAGACCCTGAGAAGAGTTTTCAACTTCACATCAGTCCATCTTAAATGAGCTCAGGCCCAGGTAAGCCTATGGCATGTGGATTATGTTTATTTATGATTTCTTTCTTGTATTTATGCATGCAGCAGTGAACCCTATCCACAGATAACGGTTACTGGCAGTCTCCCCAAGCCAAGCAGTGACTTCCTCAAAAGAATCATGTCAGTTTTTAATGCAGTGCTGCCAAAGGTCAAAATAATGGTTTTGAGACAGGCCCATTAGTTACATGCTTTTCTCCAAATGTTCTTAATATTATGTATCACAAAAGATGATATTTTGCTATTTTATGCTGTAGACAGTTATTCTTAAATTGTTCTTCTACCTCACAGAGTGGTGAACCACTCCCCATCTTTGCTGGGGAGAGATTTTGCTTCTCTATTGGAGCCTCTTTTTATACTGACCTGTGACAAACTAACTTTATTAGTTGTGAGATTTATCACCAGGTGTTCTTTTAGCATGACACAATTTACTTTTACTGCCAACATCCCAACTTTTTTGTGACAAGAAATTCCTTAGCATGCGGTCTTCATTATACTTTCAATTAAATATGGAATTACATCCTTTACAAATCATTTACAACAAATTCCTTTTTTAATTCACCATTTTTACAACCTTTTACACAGGGTTGTAAAATAGTCTCCAAACTATTTTCACTCCACATCTAAAAGCCAATCCATAATATTGAGCTTAATGTACTGCATTTCAGTATAAGGTCAGCTATGAAACTCACCTTTCTGGTGTCAGAGGCTTTATCCTCTCCACTGTTGCTAGTGATGGAGGACTGACTCTGGGAGAGACAGAAAATTGGATGTGGATGATGCAGCAAAAATATACTATCGCAGTGCTTCAAGGCCTTGTTTAAAGTTTGCCACTTAACAAATAAATGAATTTGAAAGTGTAGTGAATGTGGCCATTCTATCACATGTGAATACATCACAGCACACAGTGTGAACAGCATGAAAATATACGTTTAACCCATTCACCAACTGAAGCAGTGGGCAGCCAAGAACACAGAATACGGGGAGCAGTGTCTGGGGACAGTGCCTTGCTCAAGGGAGTCAGACAAAAACAAAACTATTAGCTTTTGTTATTTTTACTGGGGCTTTATAATGAATATTATTTTTATTCTTATCAAAATATGCTTCTATGGTCTGTGATAAGTCGTGTGATGACAAAATAGATAAAATCACCTTAAACGCACCCACATGCACAATGCAAAAGTAATCTTTAGATTGTAGGGAATGATGACTTAGGGTCTGTGTCACGTACTACAACAATGGTGGGCTTCCTGAGTCTCCAGCAGTCACAGCAGTCAACTTAATCACTATGCTAACGAAAAACAATTTTGAAACCAAAAATCAACAGTTTCAGCTATATAAATTTTTCAGTAGGAAGTTCAGTAAATTGCAGGAGATTCTACCACTATTATATTATCATTTTGATTGCTCCCACTGGCAGGGATCCAAACCAGTTCTTTAGACTGATAGTTTTCCTTTCCAAACACATTTAAATCACCAACTGTCCTGTACCATCACCTTCAGAGCTACTGCTTCACTTTCTACTATTGTGTCCTTGAGCAAGACACCTAACTCTCAGTCTCTCTAGGGTGGCTAGCTCTATAGCATTAGCCAAATGCCCCCCTTTTCCCTTTAAATATTGTGTTTTTGTACCTGTGAGGATGATTTGAATGGGTTGACCCTCTGCAAAATTCCACTCATCCAGGAGCTCTGAAATGACAGATTACATATCAATCACCAAAAAGCACTGACACATATTCAGAGATGCCTGTATTTACAGATATGTCCAGAAACTTTGTTGTGTAACTAGAGATTACTGGTGATAATATTTCCACAGGAAACCTTTTGAAACAGGCTGATACATAACATGCTTAAAAGAGTGAACAAAAGTCATTGCGATTGAAAGAAACGACCTCACCTGAGTTGACTCGACATCTTTGACTTCTTTACTTTCCTCAGTAAGGGAAGTGCTGGTTGATAATGAGCTCTAATGGAGATCAACATAACATATTGCACATTCAACAGACTATGATTAATCCTCACACATCTGTAGTGCTCTTTTTGTACGCCTCTTTTGTCTTTTGAGCAAAATGATAATTGTGAAATGTTATAGAAAATTAAGTGTTTTTCCTGCGTATATGTGGTCACACTAGCATATATATATGTGTGTGTGTGTGTGTGTGTGTGTGTGTTACATGTTTTTACTGTTGTACCATTTTTGCTAGATGTTTCTCTCTCTCTCTCTTTCTTTCTATCTCTCTCTCTCTCTCTCTCTCTCATGTTGTATACTTCTGGTTTTAAGGTAATCAGCTTTGTTTGACTACTAAGACACACTGACTGTACAGTAATATCTGCACATTTTTCACCTGTACGTAGACCATACATAGTACTCGTGTAGATCTACTACTAGCTGTCTAGATATGTAATCTTTCATTTTGTTATTTGATTACATGCCACTCTGTTCTCCCACCCTCGGTTACCGACACTGTAAACATACACTGGTTCAAAACGTACAAAAGTATTGAGACACATCTGTTTTTCAGTAACTAGGCTAGATCCATTTCTTCCAATGAGAGACAACCTTCATGCTTCTGCATACCAAGATATTTTGGTCAACACCACGCTTCCACCTTTTTGAGGAAGGCCCTTTTCTGCTTCAGCAAAATGGTTCCCATGTCCGTAAAGACATGTATGGATGAGTTTAGTTTGGAAGAACTTAATCGTCTCATACTCAGCTCTGACCACAACCCCATCCAATGCTTTGGGGATGAACTGGAATGGAGATTGTGAGCCAGGCCTTCTCACCCCACGTGTGTGTCTGACCTCATCAAAGCTCTAATGTGAAAATGGACCCAAATACCAACAGAAAATTCAAAAGGCTTCCAAGAAGAGTTGAAGCCCTTATAGCTGTATAGAGGGGACCAAATCCACCTGTATTGTTTGAATGCAATGTGATTCATGTGTTGGTGTAATAGAAAGGCATTCTAATGCCTTTGTCCATACATGTATAAATAAATGTTCTTCATTCGGATTGGCTGCACTGAAATGACCCTCATTAGAAAAACAGTCCAGACAGGGCTAACCTGCTGTGTGCTAAATAAGTACGTTTATATATAAATATGCTGATAAATCATGGAAATTACTGTGTCTTTTTTCCAGCTTTATTTCCAACTCTAAAGACTGTACAGGTGTGCAGCTGGTACATTTGAAAATGTTTATAACAAATACATATTTATCCGTAATGCTAGATTTTATGCTAGTAATGCTAGTCATTTTATGTAAGTTGTATGTAAAATATGAATATCCGTTAGCCTAAAGAGTAATTGAAGTGTATTATTTATTTTCCAAAGGTAAATAAGGAAGTGAGAACCACTAGGTTGGAGAACAGGTGTTGCTTTAAAAGCATTCAAGTGTCATCTTTTCCTACCTGCCACACACTGCAAAAACAGATAGGCAAAAACTGATTCATTTTCAGTTACTTCTTTAACTTTGTCACTCAGTTTTACTGTTTAACCTATCCTGTGAAATAACCTGCAACTGATTGTTTTTCAGGATTTTTTTGTTTGTTTAAGAATATATATGAAAATGGCTTACAGGACAGATTATTTACATAAATGGTTAATTATATAGCAAAAAGAACCATACTAGCATCTGTACTACAATTATAATTGATCACTTCTTATTTCAATAACTATTAGGAACAATAACAAATATCGCAATCAATATCCATATCATGAAACAAGTGTAAAAAGAATTAGTATTTTATCGTTATAAAGTGAAGCACCATTAGATACTGATGCATTTTTACTACCCCATAAGCATCTGTGGAACCACAGCAATTCAAGAGGGCTCTTTGCACAGATTGTGTGTGTTTTGTACCTGTGATTTAAATGGGTTGACTTTCTGCATAATTCCACTCATCCAGGAATCCTGAAATCAAACATAAAAAAAAAATGGAATCATACAAAAAGGACTTATCATTTGTAGCGAGGCCACACATTTAACTCTAAATGTAAGAACAAACACTTAAGTCCATGGAAAGAAAACAAATGTCCTCACCTGACTTACTTCAGTATCTTTGACCTCTTTATGTTCCTCTGTGAGGGAAGAACTAGTCGTTGATATGGAGCTCTGATGATGGAGAGATCAAAAATACAAATTACATAATTGCATGTTTAAGAGGCTGTTTAATTTTCATAGTGAAACATGCAGAAATGTGTACACATGTACACACACACATACACACACCACACACACACAAGTGCTCTTTTTGGTTTTTACATGTGAAAAATAAAAAATGCATGAGCACTAAATCATACCCAAGAAGGAATATGTTATTTATAGTTTTTACGACTTGTTAGAATTTTGTAATAATGTTCTGTAATTAACAAGATGTCCCTTTATCTAGACTGAAAAGCATTAACTCAGTTTATAAAACTGTTATAAGAGATGCATACTGAGGGCTGGTAAAGAATCACATATGCCTTAAGAGATCTAAAATTAAATTTATAAATATAATAACTGCCCCTTAGTTAATTTTCTAAATGTAAATCTTCTACGTGATTGATACATGTTTTTATCTATAAATATACAGACAGACGAGGGAGGGTTTTTTAACTTATGGGTGCTAAAATATATTAGGGAGCATTTACACAACTAACCAACTGATGTATAATGGAATTGATCATATCACAATTCAAATCTGAATCAATATTTTTGCTCCTGTGACAGTTGCGGTGTTTAGCCACTGTCTTTTTGGGTTTGATTTTCTGTGTCTGTCTGGTTTTGTTTGGAAGACT
>JBBKCR010000080.1:2121593-2134161 GCA_037577295.1 Ladigesia roloffi | reverse complement strand
GACAGAGAAACAGAGAGAGAGAAACAGAAAGATAAAGGGGGAGAGAGATAAGGAGATAAAGTGACAGAGAGAGAGAGGAAAAAGAGGGATACAGAGGGAAAGAGGGAGAGAGACAGTGAGAGAGACAGTGAGAGAGAGAGAGAAATAGAAAGAGAAGGGGGAGAGAGATAAGGAGATAAAGTGACAGAGAGTGAGAGGAAAAAGAGGGATACGGAGAGACAGAGAGACAAGAATAGATAGGGAGAGAGAGGAGGCGGCGAGACAGTGAGAGAGAGAGAGAGAGAGAGAAAGAAAGAAAAGGAAACAGAAAGAGGAAATAGAGATGAAGAGAGAGACAGAGGGAGTGTGTGTGTCTGGGGAAAAGTGAAAAAAGCTCACCTGTCATAATAATCTCTCTGAAAGTCATAGTCCAGATCAAATGACGAGCTGCAGAAGGAGAGCAGGAAAAGAAAAGTATTACCTCTGGTAAATAACCCTAAAAAACAGCAGGAAAGCTGGAGTCACACAAACCTGTACATGTCTCCTGCAGAGCGCTTGATAGTTTTCGATCTGTGAGGTTTAGGTTCTCCGGCCAGGTTAATGTCTAAATGAAAAGAGGTTACGTAATGTTATTGTCACCTTGGCAGAGAAAATGAGATCCAATCAATATTTGGGAGCAAGTGTAAATGTGTAGCATCCCGACTGGCTGATAATCCAATCATCTAAGTGTCTGCACCTGCAGCCCAACCCAATCTGTCATGTTAATGAGAAATGTGTTTTTGTGGATTTGGTGAGAACAGAATCCGCCCTCCTGTGACCTGCTGTGCTAAAGTACTTATCGTAGTTATTTGCGGAAATGCTTAACATACTTTAAACGAACAAGGCAAAGGTTAAACATCAGAAGACATTTTACAGGCAGGAAATGTAACTGTTTAAAGATTATGGGCAAAATAAAGTCATTTTAAAGATGTTACGGTGAATCAAGTTTTAAACGACCAGGGACATTCAGATTTCAGGTCAATTTGAATCTTTTATTGGGTAAATGAGTGCTGACACATCCTTACTGCTAATAGGTGAGCCAGTGTCACAAAGGACAATGCGTCTGATTACAGATCAGAAAATTCGACACCCAGCTGCCTCAACTGTCTGTTAGTGGCTATTTTTGTTGGGTAGCTGGTGGTTAGGGACTTGCCCAGTGCTCAGAAGTTCGTGGGTTTGTATTCCAGGACTGCTAGTGGCACCACAGAGGTACCGTCTCCACAATGTGTTTCCCAGGCACTGCGTCGGCAGCCCGTGAATGGGTCAAATGCAAAGAACGCGAGTAACTTCCTCCGGGAATCACACTTGGGAATCAAAACTGATTCCTACTTGTACTTAAACTTGGAGGTCCAAATGAACTGCAATTAGCAGAACTCTATGTAGCACCAAGTCTGGCCAGTTCTGCTCTTAAATATCTGCTATTGGCTGCAAGACACAAAATTAGTGTGTTGTGGGGGAGACAAAATCATAATAGTAAACAAAAACAACACAGGACAATCCGTACCCAGCACCTGTCCGACAATCATCCTCCCGTCCTCCCCTGCCACAGCGGTTCGCGCGTTCCTCTCATTGGCGTACTGGACAAAGGCGTAGCCCTTGTGAACAGAGCAGCCCACAATCTTGCCATACTTGCTGAAGATGGCCTCCACATCGGCCTTGGTCACCAGCATGGTGTTCAGGTTGCCGATGAAGACTCGCGAGTTGAGGGAGCGCGGGTCCGTCTTGTTGGTTACATTACTCGCCATTAGGCTGCAGGTGGTTGGCGAGAGACTGGATGGGACAGGACAAGAAAGACAGGAGGGAATGGAGGGTAAAGGACAGAGCATGAATGCCAGAATGATAGCTAAAGCAAGTGAGCTAGGCTAGCAAGAATGCTAGTTCCAGTGGGTCTAATGGCCAGTTAAGCTTGAGCAAGTACAAGTTGCACCTAGCTGATGTCAACTAAGATATAAGTAGTACTAAACTCCTAATTAAGACTTATAAATAACATTAACAAGAATTTAAAAATGGAAAGAATAAATGCCAATATATTAAGTGCCTTAACCTAATTATTTAGCCTTGCAGTGGAAAACCAGAATTCATGTAGCTAACAACCAACCGAAGCTTACATATTTTATATATGGTTATGGTGCTAAACAAATACCTAAATCACACAAGAGCCTCAAATCATGTGGAAGTGCAATACTCACATATTTACGGGGTTTCTTACATTGTATAACATTTACAAAAAGAGACAAAGTACAGACAAAATTGCTGCTTCACTATGACTGCAGCTTGTGCTTTTCCATTTTAAAGAAGTTAAACACCAAGGACAGGTAATGTCTTAATTGACTTCAATTGCATTGAGGAAAATCATCTATTTGCGTTTTTACATTTACATTTACAATATTTAGCAGATGCTCTTATCCAGAGCAAAATGATTTTCCCTAAAATTCTTTAAAAATACAAAACCAGTGATGACTGAATGCTTTATCTCTCCATTCGCAACTTGCTTTTTGCTTACTGTTATAAATCTTATAGAGGTTGCTTCATTTATACTTTTGAAATTATGTTAAATAATAATCAAAATGGCTGGCCTACTGTGCATGCCAGGCCTTATGGTAGTAACATATACAAACAATATTTTTAAACCCACGTCACAAGTAATCACTGGAAGCACAATAGATCAACTTCATTAGTAATATATCTTTTCATTACACAATCAAGTGTTTGAAACTGGCCCAGAACCTAAGCAGTGTGTGTATGTGTGTGTGTGTGTAGATAAAAAGGTCCCACTATGCATCGAGCTCATCAGTGTGTGTATCCGGCTAGCTGAGGAATGCATATGGAGTCCATATGTTCTAACATTTTTTTTGCCGTTTTCCACTGTCTAGCTAGACCTCCCCCCATCCCATACTTCCTCTGAGACACATGAAGCAGCACTGCATTTTTTTAAACAGTGGCCCACTTGGTGAGCTTTCAACTACACATGACTAGGTCATCCGTGAGTGTGGGGGAAGGATGGAAAAACTTCCAGGGGTCCCGGATTTTGGACCCCTGGAGTGCTGGATTTTGTCGTAGCTACTAGTTAACCGAACAGTTAATGTAACTGGACTGGCTACCTCATACTCAACCATACCCAACAGTGATTTACAATTCAAGAACAGAAACTAAAGGTAAAAAATTAAAGGCATGTTTTTTTATTAATATTTAAATATCACATTAGTTAAAGATCTGAGCTAGACTTAAATGTATTATATTTGTAAACACCTGTGAGGCCTTGGCCTTGTACTAGGCCTGGAGTTGGGAACCATAGGCCTTCAATATTAGGGAGCACTTTATAAACAGGCAACTTAACTGAAGCCTTCATGAAGTGAATCAAATGTTTGTTTGTTTGTTTGTTTATTTATTTTCAAACTTCTACTACTCCAATACAGGGGCTGGTGGAATTGAGCACCCACAATACATAGTTATACAATACATATCATTATGATAATACACTAGAAGCCATAAGTTTAATTAGTTTTAATTAATTGGTACACCGCTTTATCGAACGTTTTAATATAAGAAAACTGAAATAATTTAAACAAATGCAACTGGCTGGTTGTCAATATTTTATTATCGAGCAACATTTACTCACAAATGTTCAAACTACTCGATATAACTCGGCCACATTAGGTCTGCCTTTAGTGTACTCAAGTCTTCAACAACACACAATTCCTTCTGATTTCTGTATCATTGGACAAAATGTAATTGTTCAATGGCATAAGAATTCCAAGTATTCTTCAAAACTGTGCCAAAATTATATCCAGTCCAAAGAAAAGCACAAAGTTATGAGAATCCTGTCTTGGCCTCCCCAGTCTACAGATCTTCCTCCCACTAAACTGGAAGGTGCTGAGCTACACTGGCCAGTTTTAACGTCCAGCAAATGATACAGAACTGCTTGGCCAGAACTGTTTGGAAGCTGCTGGGAGAGTTTGGCCATTTCCAAAACAGGATGCTGCAAATCTGCGTCGCTGTGATAAGGGAAGGGGTGGGTATTGTTACTCTGCCAATCAAAACCAGTTAGTTGCTTTGTTTAAAGTATTTCTTATATTATCATTTTAATACATTAATTTTTTTAGTCCCCAAACATCTGGTCTGTAATGTAGTTAGTTAAATAAAAAAATGTTCGTTACATTTATTATATGTACATTAATTGTTTTCTTTATATTTATTTTAAGGCCTGTGTAAGAGGATCTGATCAACGGTTTTCAGTATACCAACAAGCAGTTCTGAGTTCTGAGATCAGTTCTCTTCACAAATATTATTCCTACCCTTCAGACAACTTTTCCACAAGGCAGCACAAAATGCTTACTAACCCTAAACCAGTATCAATAGTCCAATCAGCACCTTGAGCATATTTATGTTCCTCAAACCATTCCTGAATGGGATGTGCTTGGCCTGCAACATTTTTTAGGTAGGTGGTACATGTCAAAGTAACATCCTCATGAAGGTTTCCCAGCAGAACATTGCCCAGAGCATCACACTGACTCTGACGCCTTGTCTTCTTTCCATCCTGGCATCATCTCGTTCCCAGGTAAGTGGCGCACCCTGACCTGGCCGTCCATACAAGTTTCATCACACCAGGCCACTTTCTTCCATCGCTCCACAGTCCAGTTCTGATGGGCACTCTGACTGATCAGAGGCAACAGCCAGCATTGTCAGCAGTTACCAGTACCAATTTTGTAGGTTTGAATCAGTCGATCTAGCTTTTACTCCCCACAAGCAGCAGTGAATAACTCATATTAGGTAATAACCACTGCATGCTGCAAACAATGGCCATTTCAGAGATGCTCTGACCAATCACAATTTGGTTCTTGTCAAATCTACTGAGATGCTTTTTTCTGCTTCCAGCAAACAATCTTCAGGACTTAACATTGTGCCTACTACATCCCAACCCTAGACAGGAACTTTAATGAGAAATGCAAATGTCTCACAGTCTAGTTTATTTTTTTAATTAGCCTATGTGTGATTAACTAATCAATGACTATCATTACTTTTGGCTCCCCTCACACATCCCAGGTCAGCAAGCCTGGTAGCCTAACATGGCTAAGCTAATACGAGTAATGATTTATGGTACAGGAATAGAAATGATGACCGAATGCTTCAATGTCATGAATTGTTTATTGTACACCAACATATGGCACTGCCCAGTGGAAATGTTTTTCTTTTATAATAGTACAAGGTGGGCCATTTATATGGATACACCTTAATAAAATAGGAATGGTTGGTGATATTAACTTCCTGTTTGTGGCACATTAGTATATGTGAGTGGGAAAGCTTTTCAAGATGGGTGGTAACCATGGTGGCCATTTTGAAGTTGGCCATTTTGGATACAACTTTTGTTTTTTCAAAAGGAAGATGGTAATGTGACATCAAACTTATTGGGAATTTCACAAGAAAAACAACGGTGTGTTTGGTTTTAGCGTAACTTGAAAAGTTTCCCCCCCTCACATATACTAATGTGCCACAAACAGGAAGTTAATATCACCAACCATTCCCATTTTATTAAGTTGTATCCATATAAATGGCCCACCCTGTACTTCATATACAGTAGGGAGATATTTCATTTTAACCAGGACATTTTAGAATTTTGAGGAATTTAAACCAAAGTAAAGTAATAAAATGTACAGGAAAGATTCTGCATCATCATACATTCAAAACCAAGTTGAGTGATGAAGCTTGGTGATGAATTTGATCTACTCATAAGAAGCCTTCGTGCAAAATTGTGGCCAGCTCTTTGCATCAAAGCAAATGAAATTAAACCCATGAACAAATTTCAAACACTGTACTGTTTTTTTTGCACAATTACTGTTAACTTGCCAAGTTTATTATACTGGACAATATCTAAAGTATGCTGAAGCTTTTTCACAGGCCACATTAGAATCAGCAAATATACAGTAAATGTGCATTCTAAACACTTAATACTGTAAATACTGAACTGATGCACACACTGCAGTCTATCACATCTGTAATCAATGGGAGGTTAGGGGTGGTGTCAGTATATGGAGCATGTCTGGGTTGCTGTATACTGTAGGTCACTCTACATGCAGTGTTTTAAATGATAGCCCTGTTATCAAGTGTTACATGTGATTGATTAGCCTACAGCAATGGCGTCTTATGTGCTAAGAAATTTTCAATTAAACAAAGCTGGAGCTCACACGGATCATTTGAAAAACTGAAATCATCTGATTAAACGAGTGGCATCAGGTGTGCTCCTGCATTTAACCAGACAAGACTGGACTCCCCAGGTTTACAAGGGAGTGCGTTGTTTTGTCCATCAATGGCTCTCAAGCCAACATACCCTGCAAATATTGTGCCTCGCAACATATCTGGACAGTCTGAGAGTTCATTGAGGGCCTGTTTGAGAACCACTGTTCTTTATGCCTGCAATGTTGACCTTACCAAGCCTCGCCCACAAAAACAGATGTTCTTTCATAGCAACTGTTACAAGCCTGGACAAGCTTACCACTGACAAAGATCCCATGTAACCTAATACATGTTTCAGTCTTTTAAATGGCGAATGATAAAACTTTTTCAGTAAATACAGAGCCAAGCAAATGTTTCCTTTAGCTTAATTTTGCTGAGTTATCACAACACATAGTAGGGAAGCTTTTTAAGCCGGAAACTCGAATGTTCCACAATTCAAAAATACATTTACAATTTCTCATTAGATCCAGCATTTTGGCCCACATTTTGTGAAGTCTGTCCAAGCTGCTACTAGGAGTTCAACAAAATAGTGCGTACTGTTGTATCTTACATTGCAAGACATGATAGAAAAACTAATGTATGGATTTTACTGCATGAAGTATGATAAACAAAATTACTCAACCAGGGGCAGACCCTTCTAAACCTTGCTTCCACTTCCACCAGTATGTTTCAGCTTGTGAATGGTGCACTGTAATAAAATGTAGTGCTCTGGTAATGCATTGCAGGAATATACTATTCATCGAACTGCATTTACATTTTCATGACCTATTTAATATACACTATGTTAACAAAAGTACTGGGACATGCAAGGTCCCCTTACTTCGAATGAAGGGCAATTACAATGATATTTTGGACGACCCCAATCTTCAAATTATGTGGACACCATGCACAAGTCTAGCTCCGTAAAGACATGGCTGAGTAAGTTTAATTTGGAAGAACTGGACAGGCCCACATGGAGCCCTGACATCATCCTCAGCCATCAACATTGGAATAACTGGAATGTAGATTGTGTGTCAGGCCTTTTCGTCCAATTTCAGTACCTGACCTCTACAGAATGATCTCCTATAGAAACTCCAGAAAATCTTGAGGAAGCTGTTCTAGCTCCAAAGGGGGACCAACTCCATCATAAAATCTGTATTGACTTTGCATTCAAATACAAAGTCACCGTTGGTGTAATGGTCAGGTATCCCAATACTTTTGTTCATATAATGCTGGTTTAGTATATTAATTAACCCTGAACACTGCGTCCAGTAAAGTATCACTTGTTCTTTTATATGCTACAATAATGGAATCATATAACTCATTTCTGCCATGTTGAAAAAGCATCTAATCAAGAAAACATCTATCAAACCAGGTTAGAAATAGTGGATGCACTGGTGAGTGGAGAATGTATAGGTCGGTTTTAAAGAGTGTGTGTATGTGTGTCTGTGTGTGCAGTATTTTTATACAGTTCAATTACAGGGCATGTTTGGGGGAGGGGGGGGCATGAATAGCCAGCACTCACTCCATTTTGTCTGACATTCGGGTCGAGTCGTCTGTCTGCCTGATTCTGTTGGAGAAAAGAGGGTCGTTATTGATCACTGGGGAGCTGCTGCTCAGCAGTGCATTCTGGGTAAGAACAATACTGAGAGGGAGGTGGGTGCTGAGAGACAGACACATTAAAAGCATTTTCCCTCTACTCAAGGTCACAGAGGAGGTGAAAGAACTGACGCACAAGGCACTGCTGCCACCCAGTGGTAGAAAGAAGCACTGACCAGGCAGGCAGCAGCAACCCAACAACAATGTATAAAAGGCCCGCAATGACCCTTGACCATTCAAAAAAACAAACAGCAAGACCCTGAATATACAATCTCTTGTGGAATATTTTAAAAAGAAGCTTTTCCCTAAGCACAAAACCCAACCCTATCACCCGCAGCCAGTTTTGAATGGGCTGCCATTAGGATTGCAGTTTCCATCAGTATCTTTTCAGAAAAAGAAACCCCACCTTCAGGGCTGACTAAGGCACATCATAAATCCTTTTATACACATACATGCACACAAACTGCTACTGGTATTCCCTTTGCCAGTGGTGTTATCTTTCTGGAAACAGAAGGCTGTTCCCTGGCAAAGGGGAAGATCTGATGCTTTAGGCCAATCAGGGACAAAGTCAGGGACTTTGCAGTGGATAATACTCTTTATATTCATGCATAAATTGTTGGATGACATGCTACAGGCCACAGTCATGCGTCAGCAAGAGAATTAACAATGAGAATTGTCGGTGCTTTTTCATCCATTATCAACATTCATGATGCTCCTTTACATGAAGCCTGGTCAAAGTGGGTGTCTTTATTTGTCTTCCTTTATTTGTGTGTAGACTGGATTTTGAAAGAAATCATTTAAAATTGAATGTTTGTCCATAGCTACATGGATGAGTATAATGGCATTGCTGGAAAACAAATCAGCTTAGTACATACACATTTCTAATAAACACAGTCCGTGGAACACAAGGCTCTTTTAATGCACAACAACTACGGACCCTATAGGGATAGCGGATGCTGGTGTCTCAATTTATCGTATTCTTAGCCCTGGAAGCCCAGGACTCAGTGTTTTCCAAGGTTTACACATCCAACTGAGCCTAGTAAGGACTGGTAATGAGATGGCTAGCTGGATCAGGTGGGTTGAGAGCATGAAAAACACTCAAATGTCCAGGAAGGGGGCGAGGACCAGGGTTAGGACACTAAAATATGGCATTTTCTATGGCTATTATCTTTAGGGGAGAAAGGAAGTAACTCACAATTGCGTCTAAACTACAGAACAATAATTTTATACTCTGAATTATAAATGATGTGATTACAGAAAACAAGACTTACTGAAAGATGCAGTTGCCTGAAAAACTAAAGGCGGGAGGGGACAAAGAAAAAACAAGCTCGAATGAGAACCAAATGTTACAGTAAATTATTAACAGATCTTAAATTATAATACTGCACCACCCTGAGAAACATCTCAGCACTGTATTAATGAACTGTAAGTGGCCAGTGCCTTTCCTCTTACTGTGACATTGTAAATGTATCAGTTAAAATGAGGACAGCATGTTAGCATATGCCCATTCTTTAGAGACTAATTTTAAATGATAGGCCTGTTGTGATTGACAGTACAGGGGCTTATTTTACCAAGCAGTGCTGCACATTACCTTAATTTCACTGATGTTACTCAGTAGCATGAACAATAATCATGTTAAAAAAGTAGGATGAAATGTGTCGTTTAGTAGTTGTTAAAATGCAATGGATGTTGCCTGATGCATGGAAAGTTAATTTGTAAAAACATTGCAATTAGTTTTTTCTAGTTTTCCACTACTCTACAACAACTTCACGCATAAAACATCTAAAGGAATGTTTACTTATCACTTCTGATGGCAAATTTAAAAAATCGGGAGATGTTCAATGTCCTATTACCACCACTGTAAAGGGAATTCTTTAACAAACCACTTCCTATGAAAAATGCCCAAATAACTTGTCTGCATCTAAATGATTGATTTATGGTCTGATCCTAAAACCCACTTTAAGCAAATTTCAGTAGTTCAAGCATAGGACTGATGGACTTGGGTGTTCAAATGCATTAGGATGAGATAGATCTGAGTAAATCAGTTTTCTGTGGAAATACATTACATGGACAAAAGAATTGGAGTTTTAGAGAGCACCATGCTTCCACCTTTCTGGACAGTTTGGGGAAGCCCCTTTTCTATTTCCGCACGAATGTCCCCAGTGCACAAAGCAATGTCCGTAAGGAGTTTGCTGTGGAAGAATTTGAGCCCTGACCTCAACCCCATTCAACACTTTTGAGACGAACTATTCTAGAGAATGAATTAAGGGACACAGATTCCCCATAGAAACATTCTAAAATGTTGTGCATAGCCTTTCAGAGTGGAAGCTGCAAAGGTAGGGGGCAACGCCATATTTAAGTCTGTATGTTTGAATGCAACTTCAACGTCCCTGTTGGTGTAATGGACTGGCGTCCCAACACTATGTCCAAATAGTCTAGCATTAATTTTATAAATCGTCACTGCAGTCTTAACATTTTTATTTCTAAAATGTTTCATTTCTAAACTTGGTGGGCGTGTCTACAGACAATACGCCTAACATAGGTTTTTGAAAAATGAGGAATCGGCCCGGATCGTCAGGTTGTCCGCCTTTTATTGTGTTTCTCATCATCAACCACGTGACCTTTCTGTGTGACACTAGTCACCAGGTTACAGAATAGAGCGACGGCCCAAGCCACGTAAACAACAGTCAGATCACATATTTCATCAAAAATAAAAACATAAAAAAGAGCTGGTCCATGCAAATACAACGTCATTGTGGCTCTGCAGTCCTTCATCAATCCAAAACATCGCCTGAGGTGGGGAAAAATCGTTTAACTGCATAAAATCCGACTGGAAAAAAGCCTCCAAAAATGCAAACCCTCGAAAGCAACGGCCATCACATAAACAGGCTGGGAACAAAACGCCTACGCTGATATCAAAAGGCAGACTATTGTAGGCCACTGTGAGAAAAACAGTTTAAAAATCGATTTTAAAGGTATTAAAGTCGCCTACTTCCAGACAGGGAAAAATGGGGAATGCGTAGGTAGGGAGTGAGAGGGGAAGCGGGGAAAAGAGAGAAAAACGAACAACTTGGCAAACCAAAAACCAATCGGTCCATTCTCAGGTCTACAATATTCCTCCAAATACACCTTCAAAAATCAGCTCGGCACCAAACACACTGCTCTATAGGTAGTAGTCTTGCAGAAAAAGGGTTCATGAATCTGACAGTGAAAAATAAAACCAAAAAATAAAAAAAAGAAAAAAGTTGTCGCCATCTCAAAGCAATGCTCTAGCTCGGCATCACAAAATGAACGCCACCAAACCAGCACAGAAAATATGCAATAAAAATAAAAAACACTGCTCCAAAGACCAGTTCAGTCAGACCAAAAAAAAAGAAAAATGTATAAAAAAAATTACCCCCCGAAAAAATCTCTCTGAATCAAAATACTCACCAGGAGTTAAAGACTAAAAATGATTAAAACTGCCCGTGGTACAGAGCGGAGGGCAGAGTCCGGGTCTGCTCGCTCTCTGGAACTTCAGACAGGAGAGGCCACGAAATGGCGTCATGCGCATGCGCAAATAAAGTAATTATACAGGAGACAGGGCAGTCTGTGGGTGGCGCTGTGAAATATAAACGTACACTACGTGGACAAAAATATAGGGACACATGTTTTTTTATGCCCCCTGCTCCCAGTAACGGATTATCTTAATGCCCCTGCATACCAAGACATTTTGGGCAACGACAGGCTTCTAACCATTTAGACACAGCTTTGGGGAATTCTACTATGTCAGTGCACAAAACAAGGTCTGTAAAGACAGTTGTGTTCAGTGTGGAAGACCTTATTTCCCCCGCACAGACCCCTGACCTCCACCCTATACAACACCTTTAGTGTGGACATTGCACTACCTGCGTTAGTATAATAATACTCCAGCAACGACCCAGTGAGGGGTTGTAATGTGCTGATAAGTAAGATTGGGATTGAGGGAGCAGTAAAATGTCCAACATGGACATGGACCTTGCTGGGCTATCATGTGGTGACAAAATGGCCATGTGGGGACAAAATCTATCTATGCAGTCAAACAAACCTGACACGTTTTACTGATGAACACAGATTACTTTATTTGTATTTCAGAACGTATATTATTTAAAAATGGAATAAATAACAGAGTTTCAAGAAAAGGAAAGATTCAAGTTGTTGAAGTGCTGTAGACTATGAGCAAAACGTTGAAGTTTCAAGTTTCTATATTAGGTCTGTTTTAACTGCTACGTTAAAACAGACCTAACTAAAACAGACCTTTAACTGCTAACATCGTTGGCAGGAGTGTAGGAGTTTCTTTTACCACTTCAGTCTTCTTGGAAGAGAACCTGAGAATAAGGATTGTAAGCATAAGTAATATTTGTGATTACCCACAGAATGTGATTATCTGTGTGTGTGTGTGAGAGAGATATACCTCTAGAGTTTGGTGTCTTGCTGCGGTGATGGGGAACACTAAAGCCAAAGCAAGAGGATGATGTGGGAGTCTTCAGTACTTCCTCCAGTTTTGACTGCTCTTCATTGTCCTGTAGATAGACAGTAATAAGTAAAGTGGCCCTTATACTCATGCATGAACACACCAGTGCACAGCAAACAGTGTTTTACCCTTTTCCCAAAGTGAAGCAGAGGGCTGTCACCAATGCAGTGCCTGACACTACGAAACCAAACCCCTTAATTTTACCCCTTAATATAACCTTAATTTTTACCTTAATTTCCAGTAAAGTAA
>JBBKCR010000080.1:2091058-2114861 GCA_037577295.1 Ladigesia roloffi | reverse complement strand
TTTTCTTCAGAAAGCTCAGTTATTTAAGGGGCAAATTAAAAAATTAAGGGGAAAATTCAGTAGTTTTACCCCTTAATAAGCCTTAATCTGTGCACTTTTCCACTTTATTTTCCTTACTTTCTTGCAAATTAAGGTAAAAATTAAGGTTATATTAAGGGGTAAAATTAAGGGGTTTGGTTTCGTAGTGACTATATGCCAATATGACTGTCAACAGTTTTGTATGTCAGCCAAATGATTTAATGATCATATTTGCTATTAATGCTGCCGTTCTCCAGTCTGGCCTCATGGCCTCCAGGCAGTCCACCATTGTTTCTTTCTCAGTGCCCAACACACAGAGATACAGCACCTGGAGGACTTGAGGATTTTAGCATTTTGCTTTACCAGGTTAACTATGTGGTTAAAGAAGTATGCATTACTGTCTAGCATTCTCCTTCTGTTATTTTAGATGAAGCATAAAGGAAATACCTGTACATCTTCCCTGTCCAGCACACTTGAGTCCATGCCATAGATGGCTGGTGGGAGCAGGTGAGGAGGGGGCAGACTGCTCAGGGTTATAGTGATGATGTTACTGCGCTTCACACCAAGTACTGACACACATGGCTGCTTCTGCTACAGACAGAAAGTGAGTTGTTAGGTAATATGTAACATATTAATCATGGCTGAAGTACTAACCACACCTGATTATTCTTAAAGGAATATGTGTTTGTGTTAGAGGTCGGCCGATATTTGGCATTTTTTAATGTATCGGCATTAGCCGATATCCAAGTGCACTATGCCAATTTACAAACAGGCACCTCTGCGGGCAGCCCAGTATTATTGTTGCTGTGGAACACGTGGCCCATGCTGCTTGAGCTGGACCCCAGCCTCTGTTCCCAGTGAGAGAGTTTTTAGTGAGATTTGAATGATCTAGGACAAGAGGAGGAGTCGGCTCACAGGAGAAAATGCAGAACGTTTGTGTTTCCTGCACGACGACCTGCAGCTCTTGAACTGAGATTACTAACAACTTTCAGTGAGTGATGGGTGGGAGGAGAAAGACTCAGTGACTGGAAGTGGGATTAAAATTGAACAATATACAAAAAAGAATGTGCATGTTTAAAATTTTACCTCAAGAATTGCTCTAAAAGATGTTGATGCTGCTGTGTTTATTGTACACAAGTTATTGTTTAATTGTAATGTTATTGTTACATTTAGTTTTTGTTATTTATACTGAAGTCATTATTTAATAAATGGCAAGTTGAGAAAATTTGTGTATCTATCTTTGTGTTATTAGTGTTATATTTTACCTCAAATAGAGGGGGAAACATTACATTTTTAGGCAAAAAAACTACCATGACTTCTAGTTTGTATTGATGCAGCTAAGACTGAAAGAATGCTAGGAATAGTCCTCCTTCCATTTTGGTTTAATTCACTTTGCGTCAGGAAAGGCTTGTAAGGTCCATCTGTTATTAAAATTGTATGATATTAAATGTTGTTTCAGAATTCTTCTCATGAAGTAGATGTTTGAAGAGTTTAATGCCTCTGAAAAGTCCCTCACAGAAAGTAATTGCATTTAATTGTTACAAATTGTTTTCTGATGACTTGGTTCGACAATAGTTATGAGAAAAGTGTAAGATCTAAATGTATGTTTTCCTCCTCCTCCCCCCCTCCCCACACACACACCACCATTGCAAATCACAAAAAATTCAGTTGCATTAACACTTTTTGAAAAATCGAAGAAGTAACCCTTTAACTGTATGAGAAAATACTGTTTGCTCTCACCCGTTTTCCACTTGTCAGAACAGAGAGAACCTTGTTGTAACTGCTCTTGCTCTCGAATAAGTACTCTAGCCTGTTGGTGTCAAGGTGCACTGGTTCTAAACCAGCCCAAATCGACTGTGACCCAAAGCGACTGACTCTGGGAAGAGGCTGCAAACTCAGCAACTCCTTCCAGTGTAGTCTCAGAGTTTGCCGGGCGGATTCAGGAGGCACAGGACTGGCCAAAAAATGAGAAAGAGCCAGAGGCGGTGCTGGTGGAGGTGGAGGTGTAGGGGGTTCCAAATTTTTCCCTGCAGTTTGATTAGTTGGGGAATTTCCCTTGGGGGAGTCAGCATCCGCAGTGTCCAGATATAGATCTTCTTCATCCCACAAGTCAGAAAAATCAAGAGTATTGATCTGCAGACAGCGGGTTTGGTTAGGTAGGACGTCCAGGTCTGTTAGAGAAGGAAGCATTCCGATTGTCTCACAGGCAAGAGTGATCAAGGGTGAAAAAGAAAAGATTGCTTTGGATGTCCTTCAAGCATTTAACAGAACCAATTACTTCTCAACCATTCTAAAGTAAAAAAGAAGTTTTGGTTTCTCAGAATTTGAGAAATAGGAAGATTTCAAAAGGTATACTGTTGGTTTGCGATGAGGCATAGTAAGCTTTCAACAGAACTGGTTCTCCATCACTCGTTCGGAACAGTTTCAGGGGTCCCGGGTTGAGGTCTGTCCCAATTTGTATCAGTAGATCCCAGAAGAACAGTAGAGTCCTGTAAGAAACTCCATCCAAGTTGAATGGTCCAATGACTGAATGATTCTTCTACTGAATACACAAACTGAACCTCTGATGACAGTTTCAGTCTAACCTGTTTCAGTAATATAATTTTCGTCAATCACAGTCTTCACATGTCATGTCCTTTCATAAATGTTCTCCAGGCTATTGCTTGGCTTTCTAGATGTTTTCATGGCTCTGAACACGTATCAGAGTCCTCCAGTATTTGAGTGTGTGTGTAAGAGAGGGAGAGAGAGAGAGTGAGAGAGAGTAAAAGAGACTCTCTGTCTCCCACTCAGTGACAGAACTTCTGAAGGGTAGCCCTGACCAACAGTGTGTGTTTGTGTATGTGTGTGTATAAGTCCTTGTTTATTTGAGTTGCACCCTTTTCCTTAATTTCCTTATCACACCAACATCTCCTGTTTATATTGCCGTCTGAGCATACAGCACTTCTCTGTCTTATTCGGTTCTACTCCACCCTCCCTCTCTCTCTCTTTCTCTCTCTCTAACCTAATTCACGATGCCCTCTTTCTATTTGTTCTTGTCTGTTGAAAGTCATGGAAATCCCATTCTTGAAATGATATGACATACCTAATCCCAAAAGATATATTCATAACCAAAATGGAAACTTTTTGAAAGCAAATATATTCAGGTACACTCAGGGGCAGAAAGGGCCAGTGTGCTCACATCCACGTACCTGATCAGCTGTTTGAAGACTGAGATCAACTAATTAAACAATTGGGTTGGGTGAGCTCCTACATATTTGGAAAGAAAATCAGCTGATTGGCTCAAATGATGAAGAAAAAATACATACCGTTGAAAGTACATAGCAATAATATGCAACTTGTATATTACCCTCCAGTTTTTGTTTCATTTAGTTTTGATTGGTGTTGCTAAGCTGTTGCTAAGGTGTTGTTAGGTGGTAAAAGTGAAATTCTAGTTGGTTTTAGGTTGTGGACAGGTGTTGCAAAAGTGAATATATTGTCTTTCTGGTGCCATCGAAAACAAGGCATTTACAAGTATTACCCACAATGCAAAGACGCCAATCAGTCCTATTGAGATGTTGCTTATGTACACCGTGTGGACAAATGCATTGGGACACCTGACCCTTACAACAACACAGAGTTTATTGACACGGTATTCAAATGCAGAGACTGTTATTGAATACTGAGTTAACTGTTTGATCAGTTGATTCAACAAGTGGATCAGGTGAGTTCGTACATGTTTGGAAAGAAAACCAGCTAATGTGCTGTTTGGTCCCCCTTTGCAGCTATAACAGCTTCCACTCTTCTTGGAGGTCTTTCCACACGATTTTGGAGTGTTTCTGTGGGGAATTTTGCCCGTTAATTCTGTATTGCTTTTATGAGGCCAGGCACTGATGTTGAATGCGAAGGTGCTGGATGAGGTTGAGGTCAGGGCTCTGCCAGTCAAGTTCTTCCGCACTGAACTCACCCAGCAATATCTTTACAGGCATTGATTTGTGCACTGGGGTTCAGTCATGCTAGAATAGAATAGGTTCTTCCCCTCACTTTGTCTTATAAGTTGGAAGCATGGTGTTGTCCAAAATATCTTGGTATTCTGAAGCATTAGCATTGCCCTTCACTGCAAATATGACGCCTAGCCCAAACCCTGTAAAACAGGTATGTCCCTATAGTGTCAAATAGTTTATAAACAATGCATATTAAATACAAAAAGTAGTAGAATCGTCTAATCAAGGATTTTATTCAAAGGTCCCCAAACTCAATTGCATTGACTGCACTGGCAAGAACTATGGTTGAAAATCTGTTTGATTCAGAAAAGCCATTTGATTTCTGGCTATACAGACATTTCTTTGTGCTTCCTTTCAAAATACTGGAGCCTAATGAAGTGCAACACTAAACAATTTACAAATTAACCCTATAATGGCATCCATACAATGTATATATGTTGTAGGAACTGTAAAAGAAATCCCATCTGTTATGCAATTAGCTAGATATGGTTCACTGCAATTTCAAAGAGCAGCCAAACCATATGGCCAAATTCAACAGAGTCAGGGAAATATGTACAAGACCAGAATGCACATAACAGAAGATAAGGTTAATATTAGCTATATGCATAATAAAAATACTGTCTCTTAACTAACATACTGATGCCAATGGCTTTCTTCAGCTATTTAGTTTATTGCAAAGTGGGCTTTTCTAATGTGGCTCCACTCTTGAAGATGTTGGGATACGCTTGTAAAGCCAGAAGGGGTGATAGGAATCGCTTATTTGGATCTGCCCAGACCATAATTATGTATGATGATGCTTAATTATCTGGCGGTTCAGGGAGACGGGGAGCCCAGCGTCTGTTTGGGCCAGACTTTAAAGAAGCTCTGATTAAAATCTGTGCGACGTGCCTGTATGTCTTTTTGGCGACTTTTGTGGGAAAATTACAAGTGAGACATTAGGGAACAGGCAGATTAACGGACTCTCTGTAGCCTAAATACATGTACGACGTGTTAAACATCGGCTGCCTAAGCTTGACAAGGTCTCAATCCCAATAGAAGAGCAGAAATTGTATGAACATTCAAGTTGGCACAAAAGGTCAAATGGGACAAATATATTTCATGTTGTCCTATCTGAGGCCTAAGCCAATCAAATTTAATTGTCATTAATAATTACCACATGCAAGATTCTCATTCAGTTTTATTTACACTGGCCCAGCATCATTGCTGGGGGCATGGTCACAATTTTAAATCTGTTTAAATTTGAACTGACCAATTTAACTGATTTATAAAATGTATAAAGAATATAAAGATTTATAAAGAACATAAATCATATATATATAATCATGTTTGCTGAAACCCCCGTACTAACACAGAAAACTTGTGCTGAGTTGCTAAGCATTGCACAAAAATGTATCAATTTAAATTTAGTGCTAAAATACTACGAACAATATAAGTGACTTATTTTGTAACAGAAATATAAATGTAAATATAAGTATGCATTTTTGATACTGTGGAGGGAGACTGGAGAGAGACACAAAGCGCGTTTTGGTGAAATACCCTGAACTCAGAGGCGGGAGGTTTGAAAGTAGCTAATGCAAAACGCTATTTATTTCTCCTTGCTGCTGATTGGCTGCTGCCCTTTGATGAAGCTGCAGCCCAGAATTATCCTCGTGGAGCTTGTTGAGTTTTTTCGTGTTTTGTTTTGTCCTTCTTAAAGCCCCGTATTTTTATTACTGTAAATTAAATATATATTTTTTACCATATTTACCTGCTTATACCACATTAAACGCCCGTGCATAGTACAGTCTATACAGGGGTAAAATTTAGCTTTAACATTCTAGCACTGCGACAGTCCAGTGTAAACTGTACCGTACAAATACAGGTTTACTATTTTTTTTAAGGCTAATGTATTTAGCTGAGTTTTAAAGTGTTATGCAAGCATTTTTGGCCACATATTTAGGGTTTACAATATAATAATAGGCATTTTTAGGCCATTTTTTACCACAACACAACAACATTTTCACTATATCCAGGTGTCTTTAGAAAGTAAATTCCATGACAAATATGCTTATGACTGTCTCCTGTAGTTAGGGAATACCCCGTTGGATAAAAACATCTGCTAAATGCCGTAAATGTAAACGTGAATACGAACCCCTACAAAAATAACGAATGGAAATATTCCCACAAAATAAAAAAGGACTCTTATCCATTGTTTTAATCGAACAGCTGAAAAAAGCAATACAATATTAAAAAATACATCCCAGCATCTTTCCCCCAACCCCTGGGATATTCTGAGACGCTGATTGGCCAGTCGGCACGTCTGTCACGTCATGTCCCCACGCATCCACATTAATACGCATGCACTGTGGACTCATTTCTCACGACGGACTACAATACCCAGAGTCATTCTGAAACATCGGCAGCTTCCGCCTTCAACCAAAGCGCAGCAAATCCGTTGTGATTTTTTTAAATGTTATTTATTTATTTATTTATTTATTTATTTAGACATTTTCTCGTAACAGACTCCAACGATACCCTGGGTGTTATCGTGTTTTTCTTTTTCTTTTTGGAGCACAGATGGCATCTCTGTATTAAAGGTAAGTCGAAAGAACGACCTAACGGTTAAATCTGAAATAACAGTCGAGCAAATTCCTCACATTCATAGTTCGTAGCGTTCTTGTTGTTGTTGTTATTGTTGTTGGCGTTGAATACTTACACACGTTATAGATTCTATATTTGACACTAAGTCGAACATTATATGGGCAAAGAAATAAATAAATAAAAGAAAATAATCATCCTTAAAAAGTAGTCCGCCCGCGGTGACAGCCTATTACGTAACAAGCAGCTGTCAAGATCATGCGTGGGACAGTTGAAATCAGACCCACATTAGTTTCAGTTCACAGACCCCTGCAGTCATAAAACAGCCCACCACTATTACTCATCCGAGGATTTAAGTACAGATTTAAGGCAGAACACTTATTGATTCTATATGGACAAAAGTATTGGGACTATGGTTAATCATTGAATCCAGGTTGTCCTTTACTTCCAGTATCTTAATGCTTAAGAATACCAATATATTTTGGACAACGCCATGCTTTCAGGCTTGGCACAGTTTGGAGAAGAACCTTTTCTATTCCAGCTTGACTGTTCCCCAGTGCACAAATAAATTCCTCGGGTCCAAAAAAGTCATGGCTAAATTATGTTTTGGAATTGAATGTCCTGTACAGACCCCTAACCTCAACCCCATCGAACACCTTTCTGAGAACTGGAACGGAGATTTCAAACCCCGCCTTCTCGTACAACATCAGTGCCTGACCTAATAGATGCTCTACAGAATGAATGGGCACAAATTCCAACAGAAACTCTTTTATTATAACTACAAAGGGAATGAGCATATTCCATTTTAAAGAGATGACCAACTCCATATTAAAATGTATTTATTTGCAATAACATTAATTTTTCTGGTCCGGTGGTCAGGTGTCCCAATACTTTTGTTCAATTAGTGTATATCAGAATCAGATTTTCCTCTGTAACATTCCTGTTGTTGCCTCTTAGAGTAACCTACAATAAAGCATAGCATGTAAAAGTGGTCTGAAGCTACCTTAAGGTTTACGTGCCTGTATTATGGGAAAAGTAAAATTTTCTACATTTTTTCCTTTTTGTATAAAACAAGTAATGTTTAATTTTTGTCTGTGCAATACAGCACATATTTGCACACTAAGCTATAAAACCAGGTCTCCTTTGTATTCATCAGGGCCACACAATATATCATCAACTGCTCGGGATCACAGTACCGATACCGCAGAAGGCCGTGATATGCAAATGAGCTTCTGATAAGTGACAGTCTGTTTCTGACAGGCTGACCATTCATAACCCCTGTTGAGTTAGTGGGTGATCTAATAAATCGTAGTCTTCTTGTAGTCATTTTAATCTTTTACATTTAAAGGCAGTGACTTGCTGAGTGTTTTAAAATCTGTAAAAAATCATCTTTAAAAAATATTCTGTGTTGACAGGCTATTATGTAATGTGAAGCTATTAAGATCATGCGTAGGACAGTTGAAATCAGAAAACCACCGTTTGTTTCTCTACAGAGACCCCTGCAGTCGTATCACGGCTCATTACACTTACTTAAGGGGCTCATCTGAGGACAGTAATACTGTCAGTAGAAGTGCTGCGAAATACATATATACAGTATCTGGACAAAAGTATTGGGACAAACGTCTTAATTTTTTGATTCAGGTGTTTCAGTCATACCCACAAATGTTTAAACTCAAGCATACCAACACATTTCGGACACTATGCTTCCAAATTTGTGGACACAATGATTTTTGGGAAGGCCATTTTCCATTCCAACATGACTGTGCCCCAGAATCGGATTTGGCTTATGTGCCATTACATGGAGAGCTTGATTCACCAGAACACCCAGTAACTCACCTGTATTCTAGATTTTTCTTCAACTCATGTTTGGGTGGGTTTTTGTTCCTTCTCATATGGCCATTTTTCCAAATGAAACAGGCTGTTTTTATTGAAGACTGATGGATGTAAATGATCTTTTATCTGATTGGCTGCCCCACATCACAGCTCATTCTAAAGAGCATGCAGCTGGTCCTGGAGGGTCAGTGTTCAGCACAGTTTGATCGTTCTCCTACTCAAACACAGTGACTAATTCTGGTGATTAACTGGTGAGGTGAAGCAGGTGTTTCTGAGCAGGGAAATTACTACACTGGCCCTCCAGGACTGGATATAGAACTTTAGAATTTATGAGTCTAAACTGCTGTAGGCTGATAAAAGTGATCCAGTAAACCTTCCAAAAGCACCCACGTGTAGTGAAATATGTTGTGATGTGTTAAAAAAAAAGCATATTTTGCCACCAAATATGCTCCCAAAGCAATTCATTTTAAACTCTTAATGCATTATACTTAAAGACAATGGAAAGGTAAACCCGATAAATTATAGTTATATTTTACATGGAAATGTAACCCATTTAAAATTACTATTTATATTACAAAATTAGTAAATGATATATATGAAAAAATATATTGCGGCAAAAAAAGCTGTGGCAGCCAGGCCTCGTCCACAACGAAATTCCCAGAAAAAAATCCACAATGGACTGAAATCATGACTGCTGCTCCGCGTTAAAGTGCGGGTTTACTGTATAAGGAAATATGTGGATTTTGTTGGTGTTTTCTGTAGCTTGGACTGTGTGGATGGAAGATTTTGTGTCTACTTAATTACAGAATAATGATGATGTTCTTATTAATACACTGAAAGACATCAAAATATGCAGCAGAACAATTGCAGTCGGGATATTTTGTTTGTATCGTACAGCCTTAGTGTTCAGACTACAGGAGTTCAGCTCCACCCATTGCCATTAAAATTATGAGGTGAGTTTCAGCCTAGACTGAGTTTTGAATGAGGCAACAGGAATACGGACAGCCACTCAGAAAGAAGCTAGTTTATGTATATCTGTTTAAAATGAGAGGCAGCTGTTTTGGGTCCGTGTAACTGTAGGAAGGATAGAAATGAATCCTGTCAAAACATCTGTATTATCAATGTTCTTTTTCATACGGGTCTATTCAAATTACACATTTGGTCCAGCCTGATAAAATGGTCTAGGAACTAAAACTCAGCTTTCATATCAGGACCACCTATGAAACCTTGAACTGTACATTGTTAGTGATTTTTGCCTGTCTCCATCACATATAGGTCTATGCTGGAGTGAGGAATGCAGAAGATGAAGGTGGTGCGGCGGAGAGACTCACACAGCCCGTTCTCTGAGAACTCAGACAATGACTGCGAGGTACAGAGGTGTGTGTGGACGCGTGTGGGCGTGTAAGTGAGAGCGAGAGAGCAAAGAGTGTGTACCTCAGGATTGGAAATGCACAGATTCATTTACAGTTACAGTAACCTGTCACGAAATGTGTGTGTTCTGTGTCTTTCTCTGTAGGACAACACAGGCAGGGAGTACAGGAGGGTGGATGGAGTGTGTTTGTGTGAGAAGGGACCCTACTGCAAACAGCATTCGCAAACGGTGAGTGTTTCTCCTATTGCGCTTCATACTTATAACCATAAACACTTAAACACCATCCAACATCTCAAAAGCAACCACTTATCTAGTACCCACATCACCATAAATTACCTACTTATCCACATAACTCACAATATTTTATATTTTACAATATAATTCCTTATATTTACATTTCCCTTTGTTTTTTTAAGACCCATCCATCTTTCTTACATTAAGTGATGTAGAATTTGTGATGTACAGCCTCACTGAGAATATAGAGTTTACATTACATTGTCCATATGATGTATTACACTGCAAAATTTGAAATGGACATGGATCATTCCAGTATATTAGCACAACTGAATGTCTGTATTAAACCAGATACGATGGACAATTGTCAGAATCTGCCAGGTAGAAACAGTGACCCACACACCTGCCAAAAGTTACAGGATTCACTTTCAAATCAACTAGAAGATCACCAGGCATTACCAGCAGAAGTACATTTCAGTTATGTAAAACATTTACCACTTTTTCACGGGTGCATTTGTGAGTGGAATCAGTGGTACAGTGGAAAATAAACAGTGGAAAATGCAGTAGGGCTACACCAAATATGATATACATCATTATATCTGTTATAAACATGGCTACTCGCTTAAAACAGACTGGTGAGTCAGATTTTCGAGTCTAAATGTTGAAAGACTTAAGACTAAACCTCTTTCTGGTGATGCACTGTACATCAGTGGTATATCAGGTGATTTCAGTATTGCCCTGGCGGTGTTCCCAGTGGTTGCAGAATGTGTGATTTATGATAAGTGATGCAGTACTTAGCTACTTCACATGATGAAATATTAAGTGCTAGTTTTAGGCCAGGGAGGTCCTTCAAATGAGATGAAAGACACTTGCATTAATATCATAATATTATTCGCACATTCAAGCAAATTGAGTGCAGTACAGTTTTGAAATGTATTCCTGTGAAAGGACTCTGATATTGTGACTGGTTTTCCACTCATGCTAATATAGACAGCAAAAGCTAATATCATTTTAATAGTTTAATAGTTTAAATTTCAGTTTCATGTTCAAATAGTATTAGTTAAATTGTGTTTTCTGACTGATACAAATCACTTATCAAAGGTGAACTGATCATCAAGAACAGTAAAACCACTTAAAGGCGAATAACATTGATTACCTTGGTACCATGGCACCTGTCAAGGGGTGTGATGTATATGTAACAAGAGGAAGTGTCGGCACGATGAAAAATGTGTGACAGGGGCCAAACTGGGATAATGGAAGGTTTTGTGGGGTGTTTCTGGAATGCAGTGGTCAGTACCTATCTACCTACCAATCTACCAATAGGTCCCAGGAAGTATAAACATGAATGCTTTGTTTTGTCAGTTATCTCAATAGACACTCGCTGTTGCCTTTGGCTTGCGCACTAGGGGCTCTGACCTGGACTCTGTAAAGCTGTTTTTTTTACAACTGTAAAAAGCGCTATGCAAATAAAATTGAAAATTGATTTTTTTTGTTGTAAATTTTAAAGACACTTGTGAGACTTTAATATCTTATACTGGTTGTGTCTGTTAATATTTCATACTGGTTGTGTAGAGATGCCAAAAACTGCTCTCCTCTGTCTTTCCCTTGAACCTGCTCTCTTTTCTTTTAGGTATTGTTTAGACTTTTTTATTTATTGAATTATTTTATTCTATTTGACTTGTATTCTGTTTCTGTGAACCACATTTGCACTAGCTGTTGAATATATTGTATAACTGTGTAATGACAGCCCGCCTCTGTCCCTCGTTATTTCTCATTGCTGTAGGAGAGCAGTCTAAAGTGCAGCGAATGTGGCAAAAACAGGGTGATAGTCACCAGATACTCAGAGGGCTATGGCACAGAGGTAGGTAGATGTGTGTTTATGAGAAAGAGTGATTTCTTGTGGATGAGTGTGTGGGTAAGAAAATTAGAGTGAAGAAATTATGTGTGTGTGTGCGTGTGTGTGTGTGTGTGTGTTCATGACTATGACTCATGTTGCAGGAGGAATGTGTGCAGTCTGATCCTCAAGGAGAGAGTGATGCAGATGCAGACATCGAGGATACGGACAGCAGGTAACTGACTAATGCAGTTTCATTTCTACTGATTGGAGACTCATATTCTTCTTTTGAGTTGCAGTTTCAGTTGCAGTTTTGCACCCTGGGTTTATAGATCAAAGCATTGTAAAAACATTTTTCCATCTCATAACGATCCTAAAAGCAAGAAAGCTGAAATATTATACATTTAAAGACCTTCTCTCATAGAACTAGTGAATTCACTTTTAATATTGTGAGTGAAGGGCTTGAACAAACTGCATTCAAATCAAGTGCTTTAAAGACTAGTGAAAGATAAACAACATTTTATGTAGAAATGTAACAAAATAGCGTAACAAAAAAAGCCTTACATATATTCACTGTATTCACTGGAAAACTCGAAAAGCACAGACAAAAAGGGACAATTCTGTCATAAGTGAACACACCATCGCTTGCAGTGGTGTTTTTTTTTAACCACTAACAAAGCGGGACTCGAACTCTGGAGTTTTTGATCAGAGGCGAGTGCGCTAACCATTTGACCACGAGCTGCTTATGGACCCAAAGGCTGGAAGGGCTTTTCTATGCTTCATACTGTACATGGAGATCGGGATATATTAATTCCCACGTTGAGAAAAACGTCTTTCGCACGTCTTTCTTAGAAATACAGAAACGCACCACACTGCAGACATGCTGACACTAAACCAATCTGACGTGTGGAGGCCGTGGCTGCACCATCTGCGTCATGATTGCGTCATTACAGTTTCGGTCCAAAAAAACCCCAACATTTTGGTGGCCGAATTTTCGGTGCATCCCTAATATACTAATATACATATTTATTTATGTATTTTTAACTCAATGGGATTATCAAGACTATTTGTGACATATACAATGTCATGCCACCCCGATGGCAGAGAGTATGTTGTATTTCTCCAGGTTACAGGTTGTGGGCTCTCTTCAGCGAATCAGCTCTCGCAAGCGAAAGCGCCAGCGAATCGCGCGACAGGACACAACAGAGAGTGAGGATGACGGAGGGCGGAGCCACCGGACCCACCGCTGGAGCCTGAGGCTGAGTCCCCATCGGACACACAACAGACCCATACTAGAGGTGCTCAGCTCAAGCACACGTGATTTAGCAAACTATCAAGACTGATTCACTCTTTCAGCAGAGAACATGTTGCCTGCCAGGTCTTGCAGAGGTCATCTCCAAAAAATACAACTACAAGCTGTTTGAAAAATAGTGGCAATGACAGCATAGGCTTACGCAACCACCACCCTACCATTCTAATTCCACTATAACATAAAAAGGGAATAATTTTCCATAAATGGCTTTGTAATAGGCATAAAACATGAAAAATATAATTTTATTTTAGATTTGACTTGTAGTAGTAGCCTAGTGAACCTGATTACTACACATTTGCAGGCTCAGACCCCCACTTTCTACCATTGTGTCCTTGAACAAGATAATTAACCTTCAGTTGCACCAGGGCGATTGTCCCTGTGTATATCTTTTGGACTGATCTTTTACCTTGGCCTTTGGTCAACACAAGACACTCCCCTAATGAAATGCTGCAATTCATATTTTTATATAACACGTCTACCGGTTGACTAAGTTTCTTATTTAGAAATAAAAAGGAAGACAGTCAGATAATATCACATGTCTTGTTCTCAGCCAAATGTTACAGAAACAAAATCAAAGAAACTAATAATGTCATATTATTTCTTACAAAAATCTTGAAACTGTTGTTCAAGAGTGGATCCTTAGTCCATTACTACTATTTACAGGTACAACCTTTGCAGTCCACATTGGGCAGGGGCGATTGAGGCAGTTATTCCTATCACAACATTGGCCTCTATTGTCTGTTTAAAATAGCGTTGTTTCAGTTTGACGCAGTGGGATGCCATGCCACATTCCAATAAGTAATTTGGTCTCTACGCAGCTCATTTGAATACATTTTGTCCAGGAGTGTATCAGCAGGAAAATGCACTACAAAAAAATTTATTTTTATGTGTGTAACATAAAACTGTATTGTGATTTTATAATTGTAACTTTTTAATAGTTTTTCTATTGTTTTCAGTCAATACAGCCATATAGTATTAGTGCCAGAAAACCAGTTCGAGGTGTTTCATCCCAACGAATGCTGTCATTGACATGTTCCACTTAAGAAACACATTCATGCAAATAACTACCCAAACACACCTCAGCTGCCATTTTTCTCTCATTCCAATCCAAAATGCCTAAAGGAAATGATTCCCAATGAGACGAGATGAGTGGAGTAAGAGGATTTATAGACAGATGACTCTCGATGAGGAATCAGGATAATATGGATTGTGAATAGCAAAAAATGTAGGAACTCCTTAGACTAAAGTTGAAGTGTTTACAAGTAAAAAATATTCAGAAACCCCGAAAGTTAAATAAAGGAATACTTTCCAATCTTTTTTTTTGTGGGAAATGAATATATTAGATTTCATGGCAGTTTTGATCAGAAATAAAATAAATGAGAAGGTGATGCCTGACGCACCCACAACTCACAAAGAAATACCACCACATTATAGAAACTGCTGGATAAAACACCTACATCATCAGCTGTAATGCCTTCTCCTTCTCTCTCCTCTCTCTCTCTCCTCTCGTGCCCTCAGGAGAGTGTTTCTCAGGTAAGGCCGCTGGTGATTTGCCGCTGTAATGCGGTGAAAACCCTGGCTGCCTCCGACAACGAGCCCCAAAGAGGAAAATGGCTGCTGAAGGCTTGGCCTTTTTCTCTCTCATTCCCTCTTTTCTTTCTACTCATCCTTCTCCCTGTCTCCCTATCTATCATTATTGTGTTCTTCTCGTTCCTTCTCCCACTTACAAATACCTGACACCCCCTCCAACCAGGCCCTTACGTAATTATTTTCTTCCTTATGTTTTTGGTCGATATTTACGTAGTGTATTAAGTGTATTCAGTGTTATTAGGAGATATTGCACTAAAAATCTTGGAACTAAAGTTTTACAGGCCTCCCAAACGGTCACCAAGATGTAATTGACTCGTTTGTGTTAGTGGATTACTAACTTAGTCATATTTCTAACTTAAGCTCTTAAGAACATCTGCATATTTAGTATTTCCTTTAAAGCAAAGATGACTAACAAAATAATGTTTTTCATGTCGTTTTTGGCTTCACGGTATGTTTTGTTACATTTGATAAAGATTTATGATTTGACCCTTAGAAGTTAAGGATTGTTAGTTTATGGTTTGCTTTAGAGGGGAATGGGGCACAAATCAAGTTTGAGAAAGACACATTTTTTATACAAGGAACCAAAGCATTTTGTCTATAGTGAGTAATTTATCAGGCTTGGGGCAGCACAAAAGCACTTATTCATGTCTGGTACTGATACTGATAAAGCACCCTTGAATATCTTTTAATCTCATACATTTTCTCTCTCCTTAATAACTAAGTTTTTAATAATACTTTGTCTGAAATGACTCCCTGCTTCCTCTACGTCGATTATGTGTGCACAGTCCATTATGGAATTCTCCAGTGGCTGTTTGTTTGACATACTCTACACTATTTAGATGGAGGACCTTTTATTTGTATTCCTACGTAGGGGACGATGTAGGGAGTAGGGAGCCTTGCTGCTCATCTGTGTTAAATGTGTCTCCGTCTGTGCATCTGTCTTTACAACATGTTTAGTTAAGCAGTTACTTGAGACTTCATGCTTTTTCTGATAACCGATCCAGCGATTTTGGCTAATACAGGTTCAAGACCAATACTGCGTATCGGATCCACACGCCACTGGTTACAGTTACCCCACGACTGAGAATAAAAACAGGCTGAGGGGCATGATGTCACACTTTAGAGTAAACTTCTGGTAAATGATGCAAAATCTGTCAGTTCTGTACAATCCATATGTTGTTTAAACCAGATGAATTTTCCCACTGAATGAATAAATGTATTTGCTTTCATTACCTATGATTGGTTAGAACTAGAATTAGAACAGCAGGTATCGATGTCATAAAAGGTGTATTATTTACATTAACTTTGTATTACATTTTGGATGCATCTAATGTATAAAACCCAGTGTTAAACCCAGAGATGTTCACATGTGATTTCATGAATATCCCAATCCAGCCTTGAGTCTTTTGTGAGAATTTTGTACTGGTATCTTTATTAGCTACTCAGATTGCATTGTATGTGCAAAACATAAAAGCCAACTACCAACCAGGCCCACCAATCATTACAGAAGAAGCTTTGGTCTGAAGGATAGAACTGAAGCATTATCCACATTGTATGACTAATTTATCCTGGGTCGAGTCGAGTCACCTTAAAGCTCAGTGTCGGGTCAACATATGACTCCAGCACAACTCAAGTCCTCATCTCTGATGAAATTATAGACTGCAGTGTCGAGGCAGTGTTATCACCAGCAATAAGACAGACTCCTTAAGGGTTCATTTGAGGTTTTTTTCATAAACACTCCCTTTAACCTCACCTGTAAATGAGAACTCACCTCCCATACCTCTTACACAGTATGTGTTTGTGGGAGAGAAACTTGTGGGCCAATGCATTGCAGCCACATGGGTGGTGTGTGTGTCTGGTGGGTGCACATGTAAATGAGTTAAACTATGCAATGTACAGGCAATAGTTTTTCTAGTGTGTTTGTGAGGGATATCTCCACTTCTTTCTTTCTTTAATGCATGTCTGTAACACTGTGGCAGACTCTTAAAGCTACAGGGAACCTACATTATGTCATTTTGGTGTCATTTTAATATTGCTCCTGTCGACAGAGTATTCTGCATAGTATTGCTGTCCAAGCATCTCTAAAAATGTCCAAAAACTTTATCATGGGCCAATTTTAACATGTCCAAATCCACCCACTACCTAGGACTTTCCTGGTCTTATGATACCACATTGGTAGGGTAAAGCAGATAAACATGCTTGGAGGAAAACACTAACCACCAGGAACCACCTGTTAAGAGTGGCTGGTTTGAGGGATGGGAGGTGAGCGAGAGGGTTGTACTACCCACCCAGAGAGAATGAGAACAAAAATGTAAAAGCATACAGTGTGTTTTTACATCTTTTTTACAGTGAAAACAATACATAGACTTCTTTGGACAGTAATGATACATCGATGCTGTTTCACCTATTTCCATCTGCTCGTGTTGATGTATTTGGTTCTGCTGCAGTGATGAAGCAGGATGGGATTGTTGGACTATAGGCCGTCAATCACAGATGCTCATCTGAGTATTAGTACCACCAGATTGATCTGATCAACATGTAAATCTTGTTTACTATAAAACATTCAGACATTTAGAATCCCACTAACATTTTGAGCATTTTGCACTGTGTCCCCTGGGACTTTAAAAGTAAAATGTTTTTTGGATGTTTGGTTCTTTAGTTTATGTGTGAAGTTCTTAAGCTTTAATAGGTTCTCGTAAAACATTTCTCCATTAGAAGTTTCTTCCTCCATGCGTACAAAGAACCTTTTTGTCACTTTTTTAAAGAATGGATCTTCTTTCAACAGGCCATACAGCTCTCAGATGATTACAATACTGAAACTGGGAAGTGGTTGTCTAGTAATAATGTTTAAGTTGACAAGATTTTTTCCCCCTCACCTTTTAAATGGACAGTACCTCAGTGTGCAAAAGCCCTGATGTTGGATCAGCCATTTTCTTTACCAGTAGTATGTTTACTTCTGTTATTTTCCTCTCTGCAGTTTTAAGTTGTCGTTTTTTTTTTTCGCTAATTGTCTCCTCTCCTTCCCCTATAAAGCTTTAAAACGAATGTCTGCTGTGTGTTTGTGAATAATTTTTGGGTCCAGATTTGAACAGAATTAAAAGCTATAGTTTGACAGAGATTTGTTTTGTTGTTTTTCTGGAAACTTCTCAACGATCCCATTTATCTGAATGGCATTACCCCTCAAAAGGTATCATAATTTGTAAAGTGCATAATTTTGTATATTTCACATTTAATAACAAATTATGTTTTATTTTATAGAATTTGGTAGATTGAAATACGGTTTAAAGATAGAAGAATAAATCAGATATCTGAAAGGAGTCAAATACGTTTTATTCAATATTTCAACATATGAAATTATTCAATTACAAATACACTGCATTTTTCGGTTTATTGTCTTGCCTACCTGAAGACTTCAAACATATGAATGATTCTGGAGGAGATTAGTTGGGGGGTAAAGCAGGTTGAGGGAAGGCGAGTGAGTTGGGTGTGGTGAGTGAGGTTAATGAGTGGGTTGACATGGAGGTGAGGAATGTTGGGAGGAATAGTGTTGAGTGTGTTGAGAGGGGGCCCAATGGTACTTCGTATCCAAACAGGTGGCCTTCAAATAAAAGTTTCAGAACTGTTGCTTTTAAGAATTGTCTGTTTAAGGCTTCTATCGGGAATCAAAAGTGATTCTTTAGTAGTTGGGTTACATGCATAGCGTTAGATAAATAATTTCTCTATTTGTTTCAACACTTTTATTAAAATACTGACAAAAACAGTACCTTTTTATTTAACAGTAAATATATTTTAAAAATGTGCTTTATTTTTATTGAATTTGAAGAAATCTCATATATAAGCGCACACACTGCCGAAGAAGTATGAACTTATTTTCACTAAGATTGAAGGTTTGCATGCAGCTGTTGTCTCGGTTGTCGGGGTGGGATTAGGGAAAATTTAGTCTGGCAAAGAACCCTTACTATCCATCACATCAGGTAATGTGTTTCAGTAAGAAGTTTAGAGTGTTTGGTTATAAGTGTAAACATGTTTCAGGAATCGCAGGCTGTGAAGAGACCTATTTACTGTAGAACAAGTGTTCCGGTGCCACTTATCCAACATGACAGGGTAATAATCACTGAAAAAAGGAGAGGTAGGATGTGGTTGTGGAATTTGCCATAGTGTTGTTTTTGGCAGCCTGTCTTAATATTAGTTTTAGTCTAGTCTTTGCATCAAGCTGTCATTTTAGTTTTATTAGTCTTAGTCACGTCCATACTCTTTTTGGTCTAATCAAATTTTAGTCGACTTAAAGCATTTTAGTCTTATTTTAGTCAGAATGATCCAGGACTATTTTCGTCTAGTTTTAGTCAACAAAATTGGTAGTTTAGTCTCTTTTTTTAATGCAAGTCAAAATAGTATAGGTACTTAGTAGAATAGACAAAATCTAAAATTTCGGGGAAGCCTATTTCACAATTCAAATAAGGTAATCTGATTACCTAATAGACTAATGAAAACATCCATTCCAGACATGGAAGACACTGATTTAACCCTTTATGGCACCTGTCTTTTTTTTTTTAATACTGCATTTTTACATCAATATTTCAAAAGCTTGTGGCTTAAAAGGGTTAAAGATGGAGACATTGTAAATTAGAAAAATGTTGGGTATGACCTGAAGTTTACGTATAAATAGTCGCATCTAATTTGCATATTATGACATCATGAAGTGGCAGACATGTTACATTTCATTATATTCCTGAAACAGCTGATATTGAACTGATGTTTGGAAGATTTTTGTTGACTTAAGTAATATAAAAGATTGACATAGTATGTCAACTTAAAATTTCAAAATGGCCTGTGGCATCCACTCCATAAGGTCCTTATATAGAAATGAATCAGCATAAACAGGTCATTTTTGCCACACACTTACACACACTAAATTGACATGCTGGAATTGAAAAGGTTCTTCCCCCAAAACTATGTTGGAAATTGGTTGCTGTTGTCCAAAATGTCTTGATATGCTGGATCCAACTAGCCCAATCAGAAGAACAACAAAAAAAACTGATTCATAGTGATAAAATGAGGTTTAAATATTGAACTTAGCTAATATTAAACAATTTAGGTAGAACAGACCTATAGAAAAAGTCTATGATTTTATTCCATTTCTAATGGGGTATTCACCAAAAAATGCTCATTTCATGTAATATGTAAAATAAATGAAAAATTAAGAAAGTGGACTTTCGACAAAATTTCAATATGTCAGCAATGTTATGCAAAATATTTTTGCCACCTGAGTAGCTACCGCAGGTTCAAAAAATAACACACTGATGTCAACTACTCCACTGAGCTGACATTTTAAACCTACTATTTCCTGCCAGAGAGAAATAGAGAGATCCAGTCCCCCTCTCCCCTTCTCTCTCTGAATAGCCTTTTGGCACTTCAAGTCGGTTTCCAGTCCAAGGCCGGCTTTCACTTTCGCTCCTCTTGTTTGTACCACTTAAAGCACTGTGGGTATTCCATCTGTTGTCTGGTTTAGTCAGTTTGTTCAAATATAGAGACGGAATCTCTAAGGATATGGAGTAGCCCTCTGCACGGAATCAGCCAAGATTCTGAGGACAAAACAGTGATGCTGCTTTTGAGCATGTGTGTGTGTTTTAGAAAGAATACATATGATGTGGACAAAAGTATTGGGACACACCTGTTTTTCAGGGTTTGGGCTATTGCTTGAACTTGCAGTGAATTGCAAGTCTTGCTTCAGTAAACAAAGGTATTTTGTGGACAGAGTTTGGGGAAGAACGTTTTCTATTCCAGCATGACTGTGTCCCAGTGCACAAAGCATGGTCCTTAAAGGAATTATTAGGATAAGTTTGCGGAGGAAGAATTTAACTGCCCTGCACAGAGCCCTGATCTCAACCCCATCCAACACCCGTTGAATAAACTAGAATGGAGATTGCAACACAGAACTTATCGTACAGCATCAGTGTCTGATCTCATAAATGCTCCACGAATTCCTGCTGAGACACAACAAAATCTTGTGAGTAAGCTTCCAAGGAGAATGAAAGGAGGGGAGACAAACTCCATAGTAAAGTCTATATTTGCATATATTTTCAAGGACTGCTCGTGCTAGTTGCACTTCTGAGGTAATGTTGCTCCCAGGCGCTGTGTTCCATGCTGCTTGCTGCTTCCATTGGTGAATGGGTTAAATACAGAGGAAGAATTTCATGCTGTTAATATTGTGTGCTGTGGTGTGTTCACGTTTGACTGAATGATCACCTTCACACTCACTTCCACTTTCATTAAAATCCCTGCTGGTTTAATGTTTAGGCATCCCAACACATTTGTCCATAAAGTGTTTCATGCCCTGGGTTCTCAGACACAGATTTCCCACAAGGAAAATTCATCAGCACATTTAACATTTGCGACCAGTTTTCAGATTCATAATAAATGCAGAGCCAACACAGCATCTTCTATAGCTTTACCATTAATGAACATCTACCACACACCTACTTTTTGTGTCAGTTTGACATTGTATTGATCCCATTTTTCTTTGAGGCACAGCCAAGTGTATTTTTATAGCTGTGTTAAAATTAGTGGTCCTAAATGCCTGAAAAAATGACTGCTGCATTGATCAGCCATTGTGCTTTAAATAAAGGTGAACGTGGTTTGATGGTAAATGGGGCATTGTAGAGAACTAACACTCTAATATTTTACGTTGTTGGTCCATGTTAATCCCATAATTCTTTCCTTGGTGAAGAAAAATCCTGTCAACACATCTAGCCAGATAAACTGTCAAAGTCCACTTTGTGAATGTGAATACAAATTAGACTTCTGTATAAAGCATGCCCAGATTTAGAATACATTTCATCTGACGAACAAAACCAATATCAATTTGTGCCAGAATGATGGGAAGAGAAAAGTATGGAGAAAGATCCAAAGAATTACATCATCTGTCATACATAGTAGAAATTAAACTGAAGGCATAAAGACTAACAAGCAAGCAATAATTGAAATCAGCAGGAGTAAATGTCTGGCAAAGCATCTCAATGAAGGAAACTTGGCATTTGGTGATATCCAGGTTCCAGATATCAGGAAATCATTAACAGCAAAGAATTTTCATCCATTAAAACAGTAATGTTTCATTAAAATATATTTTTATATCATATTGTTCAAGTACTTTTGAGCCTCTGAAAATGTAGGGACAAATTACTGTACTGTTGCAAATGTTTCATCATGTAATGTTTAGTATAAATGTATTAATTACCTGTGATAACAATAATAATATTATAATAATAATATTTAGAGCCACTAAACTCTGAACTCGGATCAGTTGTTTGTATAGAACCATTCTAAAGGGCTCTGTTCACATGAACCATTGAATTGTGCCAAATCTTTGTTCTTTAAAAATGGATGGAATTCTTCCTTAAAGCTAAAGCTTCTTTTTAAAAACAGTTTACAAACCTTCCCTCTTGGTTTCCACACAATCTAGCTCAGAGATAACATGAACCAGATGGATGATTCTTCAATATTGCGATGAATGCATTAGGTTTCATTAAATACTGAGAAATATGACCCATTTTCAATTACCTAAAATAATATTCTCTTTTTTAAAATATTTTTGTGGTATATATGCTATTAAAATAAACAGGAATCCATATGTCCGTTACTTGAATATGTTACAGTAAATTATTTTATTTTAATGGGTGCAGAAATGCTGTATTAACCGCCTGATTTTTTTTAAAACACTGGATTTTTACATGAATATTTCAAACCCATGTGGCTCGAAAGGGGTTAAAGAGAGAGACTTATTGTAAATTAGACAAATGTTGGGTATGACCTGAAGTTTCGGTGGGGTATAAATATTCATAATGATCTGGAAAGAGGAAACCAACAATAAAACAGACGAAAGTAGTAAAATATGGCTATATTATCATATCAAGATGTCATCATGACTGAAACAGACTGTAGTAACAAATATCCTGTATGTTGCATTTGTATTCCCTACCACTAGTTGGCAGACATGTAGTACTTTGATTCAAGACAAAAATATTGAGCTGAGAGAGAATGCTTGTCTGTTCTCAGTGTGCCAGCAAGCATGTGGGATTTGTAGGGAAAGAAAAGCCAAATGGCGAATAAAAAGTTGTCCGTTGATGATGTCCTGTGAATCTTCCACTTCAGATTCAGAATCTGCGAATATCATTCGCAGGACATCATCAACGGACAACTTTTTATTTGCCATTTGGCGTTTTTTTTCTCCTAAGTTATCTAAAATCCAACATGCTTACATGCACTGAGGACAGAGGTGCACTCTTTCTCTGCTCCTGCGTTAATGACACAAGGCTTGTTTCAACTGCTTTTTACTCAAAACTTTGAATAGGATGATGGCAATTTTTTTGTCTTGAATCAAAGTACTACATGTCTCCTAACTAGTGGTAGTGAATACAAATGTTACATAACACAATATTTGTAAATACAGTCTGTTTTAGTAATGAATACGTCTTGTCGCAATCCTGCGACTTTGGTGCTTAAAGGGTTAATGTGCTTGTTGCAGAGCAAGCACACTGTTATTCTTTTTAAGCTTTATTCTTCTTCTTAATGTTATTATTCCATTCACCCGTTTTTTGGACCCCTATTCCTCCCAGAGCTTTCGAGATAGAGACACCATTCTAGCTCTGACACGTCAGGCCCAATCTGAAGTTAATAGCTTGTTTGATGCAATTTGTCATTTTTGCGTTTTTCACGATTTTGGCACCCCAGCTAAATCCTCAACTTTCAGATAGTCCTGCTCGGACACGCTTCATCCGAAACTCACACACACACACTCACACACACACACACTCACACTCTCACATACAGTACACACACACTCACACTCACATACACACGCACACTCACACATACACTCACACTCTCACATACACACACACTCACACTCAATCACACACACACTCTCACACTCACATACACACGCGCGCTTTCACACACACACTCACACATACACTAACAAACACACTAACACACACACACACACACACACACACACACACACACACACACACACACACACACACACACACACACAC
>JBBKCR010000080.1:2061813-2090958 GCA_037577295.1 Ladigesia roloffi | reverse complement strand
ACACACACACACACACACACACACACACACACACACACACACACACACACACGCACACACACACACACATACACACATACACACACACACACACACACACACACACACACACACACCCACACACACACACACTCACACTCTCACATACAGTACACACACACTCACACTCACTCACACACACACTCACACTCACATACACACGCACACTTTCACACACACACTCACACTCACACATACACTAACAAACACACACACACACACACACACACACACACACTCACACTCACACACACACGCACCCTCACACTCACACACACACACACACACACTCACACACACACTCACCCTCACACTCACACACACAAACACACACTCACTCACGCTCACACACTCACACTCACGCACACGCACTCGCATACACATATACACACTCTCACACACACACTCACACTCACACTCATGCTCACACGCTCACACGCGCAAAAATGCAGTCTAGTTTGAGTTAATATTGACCTGCTGATTCCTGCTGTATACCTCTTCTACAGCATGACCCAGATACGGCTGTCTGGCTGTGGAGGAGCAACTTGATTCCTCCTGACTCAGTCAGAGTCTAACGCCACATTCTGTCACATGCTCCCTCAGCCTGCTTTCCAGACTCTCATATATATACATATATATATATATATAAATAGGAGAGAAACATTTACTGCTACAGAATAGAAAATAACACTCAAAAACAGGTGCATTCATCAAAATAGTGTCCATCAAAAGACACAAGAAGAGGGAACCACTTCCACAAGAGCAGCAGTGGCCAGTGACATGTAGTGGGAAGCTTAAGACTACTCAGTAATAACAAATGCATAGCTCATCCTACTATAGTAGTGGAATAAATATCTAATTTAGCAAAAAACTTTACAATAAACAAGCGGGGCCTCAATCAAGTGCATCACTAGATCAACAGTATCTCAAATGACTTGAAGGGGAATTGGAGGGGAAATGTAATTCAGTGGTTGAGAAGGAAACAATGTAATTAGAGTTTTGAGGGAAATGGTGCATAGTAGAAGAATGTAACTCCAATGTTATTTACATTGCAATGTTTAAAATGCAAGTCTAAGCACTTAAGTTTACAAAGCAACATGCCAGTGAACCTTCTTCTTTGAATAGAATAGTAAGAGTGAAATAATAATATTTAAAAAAAATACTATTTTTACTTATAATGGAAAAATAGATTTATCTGAGAAATTATGATTATGAAACTGGTAAATATAGCATCCTATTCGGTGCACTTGGCAGTAGTGAGGCTGTGGGGAAGGAGGAGCCCATATCAGCCAGATGCCTGTAGTGTTGGGAAGAGCAAATACAAAGCAGTTAGGTTTGGGTAGACTCTGAGCAGCTAGTTTTGACATTGACTGAACAGAATTTATATCCCTCAGTTTGCTTAGAGTGGCTGGAGGAACAATACCCTGAAACAATGAGGTGATGGCTGTGGCTAACCTGTATTCTTTAAGGAACGCATCAGCTTCTTGGAGAATGGAGCAAGGGGACAATGTAATAATTCAAAGAGAAAGAGAAAATGAAAGGGATATAAATGACAATGAAAGCCTCTGGAGTGACTTGACTGAGACAGAAGAGGATAAAAGCTCTGAGGAAGATGTTGTGATGGTGGAGCAACATCCAGAACCATTGCAGAAAAGTGAGGAGCAAAATGAAAAGAGTGAAAATGATGCAACTGCTCCTCTCAGCGGTGAACAAGAAGAAGAAGGAGAAGAAGAAAAAGAAGAAGAAGAAGACGATGACGATGACGATGATGAGGGTGATGATGAGGATGATTATGATGATGCTAGTGATGACAGTTTTCTTTTTTCATTCTGTAATGCTGACAATAACAGTAACAATGCTGTTTCTGTTGGTAATGATGTGACCTCAAAGGTGACAGTTTTGCTTTGTTGCCATCTGGTGATGATACTCATGTTGAAGCTGATCATGCTAGATGTAATGAGATACAAGGGTTGGACAATTTATGTGGTCTCCTAGATGAAAATGGGGCAGAAATACCAGAAGTGGACATGTTTGAGCTTGAGGAAAATTCAGAAGATGAAGAAGATGAATATTACATCAGTGAAGACGAAGATAGTGAAACAGACCACGAGGAACATGCAGAATATCAAGGGAAGCTATACTCTCAAAGTGTCTATGCACAGGAGGTTTTCCAGAATTTGGAAGAAATGAAAAAGTGTTCTATGTTTACAGACCTTCGTCTGAGCACATGCAGTGGTTTTATCCTCCGTGTCCACTCTTTAGTTCTGGCAGCAGTAAGCTCCCTTGCCAAGCAGGTGCTATCAAGACATGGATGAAGCCAAAAAGTCCGAGATGTTTTTAAGTCTTGGTCCAGAGATATCTAATCTGGGACTGTATGCAGTATTGGAGTTTGCCTACACTGGTACCATCCTGTGTTTGAACGAAGAATCTTTGGCTCAAATTCAGAAGGCTGCTCTCTGTATGGGAGTTCCAAGGGTTCTGGAGCTCTGCAAACAAGAAGAGGAGAGGAAGAAAAAAGGAGATGGAGAGAAGGGGACTGAGGAAAATCTGTCTACTGAAGAGCAGCTGGAAATCAGTTTGGAATCAGTTTCGCAGTTGTGGAAAGAGAGAGTGGGATGTGATTTGGAGCTAGAAGCTGAAGGAAGAATATTTCGTGGTAAGGAGATATGAAAATATTACACAGCACAATGATATGAAAGGTGAACTGCTCTGTCTTTCTCAGTGTTTGAATGATCCATGATCCATGACAAAAACAAGCTTGTATGCAAGCCTAACTTTGGCACTGTTTGCACTGCATAGGAATGTGTAAAATAATTATTTAATAAAGCTGAACCCTAGGTCACTAACACACCATTAAATTAAACTGAAACCTGAAACTCACAAAACTTTGTGTGTTGCTAATAAGGAGTCACAGCTGGGTTTGAGTTTGGTTAATGGTGGGGGTGTTTGGAGATTCATTATAAAAGGGTCTGTGTTTTAGTGTCGAGCATGGGTCGGACGTCATCATGGCTGGTTGTGTTCTCCTGTGGGTTATTTTTGAAAACAAATTCCATTTTCTGGGCCCGCGTGTCTCTTTATCTTTTTGTTAAAATAAAAGCATCAAAATGGAAATTTGCTTTCTCGTCTGCCATCACTTGGAAGTCCGGAGGAGCTGTGAAATTGAGTCGAAAGATTTGAACTCTGTGAGTAACATGACTTGGCAAGCCATTCTATAGTTGTGAAGTTGCGATTGAAAAAGTCCTAGATAAAACCCTCTGGTCAGGAAACCTGAGAGAACAGGACAGTATGTTAGAGTGTAGGAGCCATAAATAGACAGAAGAACAAGTAAAAGGATTTTAAAATGAATTGTAAAATTAACTGTAAGCCAATAAAGAGAAGCCTATGTTGGGTTAATGTGCTCTCACCTGCTTATACCAGTTAATACTGAGCTGTGGCATTTTGTACCAGTTCTATGCTGACCACGGCGGCCTGCTTGATTCAGAAGAAAAGTTCATTGCAATAATCAAGGCGAGTACTTATATTATAAAAGCGTGGCTCACTGTTTCGAGGTTGTGTTCTGGTAGAACAGGTTTCAGTTTTGAGAGCTGCCTCACCTGGAAAAAGTAGAACTATACAACAGCATTTACCTGGCTAATTTTAGAGTAGGGTCCATTCTAACATCTAGGTTTAAAATCATAGCTTTCTCAAAAGGTGTCAGAGAAGCAAGGTTGATACAGGAGTATCTGCTACCACCATTGGGTCTTAACAACATGACTTCAGTTTTGTTCTCATTAAAATCCAAAAATATTTTGCCATCCATCAATTGACGTCAATAAGGCAGTCAAGAAAAGGCTGGACACAACCCACTCCATTGTACTTTAGAGGAAGTTAAACCTACATAATGAAAGGATATATCATGTTTCCAGAATATATCTCCAAGAGGTAGTAGGAACAAAGAAAATAAATGAGGACCAAGAACGGAGCCTTGTGGTACGCCCCAAGGGAATTGTAAAAATCATCAATAGAAACACAAAAACGTCTTTTTGAAAGATATGACCTAAGCCATATTAAATCCGAAAGCACAAGTAGTAGAGAATGCCAGAGTCTATTGCAAAAGAATATCATTAAAAACTCATGAACAGAGCAAATTCTGTGCTGTGGTGAGTTTTAAACCCAGATTGGAACACTTCCAAAATTGCGTGTTTATCTAGAAAAATCTTTATGTGGGTATAAACAATCTTTTCTTAGAATTGAGCCAACTTCGAGATAGTCTACAATTGGACAAAACAGCAAGGTACAGACCCTTTTTTTAGCAGAGTTTGTACAACAGCATGCTTACTAGTCTGTGAAACCACACCAGAAGTTAGGCTTTAAGTAGTAATAGAAAGAACAGAGTGACCCAAAGTAGGAAAAGCCTCATTAAAATTTTGATAGGGGTTACCATCAAAAGGGGAAGCTGAATGTTCCATACCAATAACCAGCTGCTCTACAAAAGGGAGAGAGACAGGATAAAAGTGGTCAAACATAGCCAAACAGGGTATTAAAATTGATGGATTGACAGCAGGTGGTAAAATTAGGGAGCTAGTGCATACCACTTTCTCCAAGAAGTAGTGAAGAAATGTATCATAGACTTCCATAGAAGCTTTCAAAAGAACAGGTTCATGAGAATCAAGCAAAGAGTTCAGTGTATTTAAAAGAAACCTAAACATCAGCATTAAGTTCTGCAGTCAAACTCAGCATGAGCAAGGCACATTTTTATCCATTCCTACTGTGACTTAATGCCAAACCTGAGCCCAATAAATGTACATTTCTCACATTCTCTATTCATGGCATGACATCCAATATAATTGGATCTGTCATCTTAATTGCCATCAGTGGTAATATGACACATTGAATTTATGGCATTTGGCAGACGTTCAAAAACACAGTAGTTGAAATTGGGGGGTTGTAAGACATGATAATGGCATCATTATGTTATCGTTATGACACAGTAATTATTTTAAGAAATCTTGCATTTCTTAAATTAGTTCAAGATAGATGTTTGTAATTTGTTGTAAAGTGTTGAGGTGATATCAGGTTAAAACAAATTCAAGTTCTGCTTAGTGATTCTACAAAGAAAGTAATGGGTGTAACCTTTTTGCTCATTACAAGCACACAAGGTCCTTCTGATTGCAAGCAGTGACTACTTCAATGCCATGTTCACCAGTGGTATGAGGGAAAGCCAGCAAGTCTCAGTGACCATGCAACTGATGGGAGCAGCAGAGCTAGGCCCCCTTCTTGACTGTTCATACAGTGGAGCTCTGGTTCTGGACTGGGGATGTGTGTTTGAGCTGACTTGCACTGCCCTTCAATTCCAGTTCCAGCCTGCCCTTTCACTCTGTCTGAACTTTATGCAGCAGGAAATGGAATCTGAGTGTTGTCTGGATGTAGCAGACTTTGCTGAGGCCTACAGAATGAGTGATTTGCAAGACATAGCTGAAGTCTATGTCCTCAGGCATTTTGAGGACGTAGCAGCCACTCTCAAGTTCCGGGACTTGCCGATTGAGAAGCTGAAGAAATATCTGTCCAGTAATTCTATTTACGTTTCATCTGAGTTGCCTGTGTTCAAGGCAGTAGTGTTTTGGATTGGGGCTAATCCAAGGAGGATGGTGAGAGAAGCCAGGGAGCTGCTGGCAAATTTTCAGTTTCCCCTGATGACTTTCAAGGAATTCAAAGAAGTTAAGGCCATAACCTCATGGCCAAAAGTCAATAATGAGGAACTCTATGAATCCCTGCTGGAAGAGTTCTGTTCCAGTAACGTTAATGTTTATTTGGACTTCAGGACCTACCTTCCTAAAGAAGTCTTGGTCCTTGATAAACGCATGCCCTGTAAGGAAATCTGGTTCAGCAACTCCTTCCGTAACCACGTTGGACAAATGAAGAGGGTTGAGTGGCGGGAGTTGGGAGACTTGCCTGAGCGGCCAAGATTCAGTCACTGTGTTGGAACGATACGAGGGAAGCTTTATGTAGTAGGCGGATGACACTATTACGAAAAGACTGACACAATGAAATGTGCCTACAGGTAATACAGCAATTTCAAAAATCAAATTGCAGTGTGTCAAATTAGAAAGTCTTCACATGGCTAATTTCTGAACTTTACCCTCTATTCCAGGTATGATCCAATGCAAAACAGCTGGCAAAGGTTGGCTGATATGGTTGAAAGAAGAAGCAACTTTGGTCTTGTGGTTTTGGATGAGAAACTATATGCCATGGGTGGAGACCAATATTCTGAGACCAGTTTAGAGAGTGTAGAAGTTTATTGCCCTGAAACTGACTCTTGGAGGTAAGCACAATGAAAATCCCTAGGATGCTAACATCAATCATTAGACACAAAGAGGAATTCCACAGATTGTTCTGCAGGAATGTAATCACTGATAAATTAACAGTCATTCTGTGTGGTATAATGTAAAATGGGATTTACAGTTGTAGTGATGGGAAGAAGGGGTCTAAACAGCCATTTTATTTACTGTCTAAAACAGCCCTTTAGGCATCCCTGTCAGGCCTGCAGTATTTCAGAAACACAAATGAAAAATGTTGTCAAAAAATTAGCAATGGTATCGTCGGTAGACTTCAACACTTTTCAACAGGCACTGTAGCAGGTAGCCCCTCCCATCACTACCCAGAGGACCAAATGTATACATGACAGCCCGCTCGGGCAAGAGAGTCTGGTTTCACACTTCCTCTGTGGGTAACTCTTTTTGCCATTTTTCCCCTCAGTAGAGAGCCAGGTGTAGCTTTGGGGGAGTTCTGGGGCTTTGGAAGTCCGAGAATCTATCCTTGGCTCTGTACTAGGATTGTGCAAAGGGGCCGCTATTTGTTCCTGTATTTGTTAAAAGGGGAAAAGTTTGACTCCACCCCTACACTCCACAGAAGAAAGAAAAAATTTTAAAACGTTCTGCCTAACCTTGTGCTGCAAAACTTTACATGAATCCTTGGCTCCCCCTGACCATTTAAACATGGTCTGTGGTGAAGCTCTCCTCCCCGCAGAACAGGCATGTCAGTCCTGTGAGAACAGACTTTCTGAGCCGGAGAACTTGTGTTTAATGACTTTTCTTGTTTTTCTTTTTTACTGTCATTGATTACAAGGCTCTGCATGCACCTCTCCACCATTTATCACTTTTTAATGCAATATATAAGCAAAATGATTGGGAAACACCTGTTTTTGGGCGAGGTTTGGGCGAGGCCTCTAAATTCGAGCAAATCTTATTGCTTAAGATCCACAAATAAGGGCAGTCTTAAGGTGAATTGACCATTCTGTTGTACATGATAAAACACAACACCACCCAGTATGAAATGCACAAAGTTCTTCCTCTGCATTTAACCCATTTAAACCATGAAACAGTGGGAAACCAGGAATGAAATGCCTGGGGAGCAGTGGGTGGGGATGGTACCTTGCTGGTGGCCTAGTGGGTAGGATAATTAGCTCTGGACCATGATTTAGCATTCTGCCATTGGGTTCCTGAGCAAGGCCCTTCAAGAAGACTTTCCCCTGTTGTTAGTTCACTTTGGATTGACACCATCTGCTAAATGCCTTAAATGGGCCTCTGCAGTATTGGGATTCAAACCCATGACTAACCACCAGGACACCAGCTATCCATAAGACATTGTTGGATGAGTTTGATCTGGAAGTAAACATTCTGACTTAGTAAGATGGTCCAGATTGGCACCTTGTTAAAATTCTCTTTGAACATGTTTGTTTCCATATAAACCAAATTATGCAGATTATTTGAAGAGTGGTGTAATTCCTCTTAAGTTTGCCCTCACAATATGTAAAGTTCCATATTGTGCTAAAACAAAATGCAAGCAAGATTTTTTGTGGCCACTTTGTCCTCATCCAGTTTTGTCAATCACCTTCTATAGTTTTGCTCGTCCTCTGGACCAGCCCCTAAGCAGTCATGCAACCAGTGTATGGAATGGAAAGATCTTTATCTCAGGGGGCTTTGACTGCAGATATAACTGCCTGGTGTCCATGCTGCTCTACCACCCAGAGACTGGAACCACTTACCTGGAAGATATGTCCCGGAGCCGAGCCCAGCACTCCATGGAAACCTTTCAAGAACACCTTAATGTTGCGGGGGGAGTCTCAAATGTTCGTGGGCAATTAGCTAGCTTGTGAGTTCTATGACCCAGTTAGCGACTTTTGGGGTGCCATTACGCCCCTATCTGTGCCCCATGTCGGTGCAGGATCTGCAGTGTTAGAGGGGAAGATTTATATCATTGGCGGATATTGCCAGGAAGACTGCAGTGACACAAAGCGTGTGCATAGGTATGACCCTAAAACTCAATGCTGGGAAAACATGTGTGGAACGCCAGGCCCCACCACGTACAAAGCAGCATGTGTGCTGCCTGTATCCACTGACCGTAGGCAGTTATAAACCAACCTGCTATCTCTCACAATGTCACATTGGACGAATGAAGACACTACAGTCCTATAATTAAGATTTGTTGGCTTTCTATTTTGTATTGTGCTTGTTAGTCAGAGATCATGTTTAAAAGACAATGAAACCCTGAAGGAATCATTACACTTCTGTAACTGGTGGAACTATAAATGGGAATTAATTTTTGTGACAATGGAACACAATAGACTAGCTTACAAAATGGACTTTTAAGCTTTGATGTATTTTCGAACATGTAATAATGTTTGCTGGAGTATTGTAGGCCATGCTTGTTCTGTTCATTCGAAGCACTTAGTGGCTACTTTTTTAAAAAGTAGCAAGCATTCTGGAGTGCATCCTCTCACACTGTTACACACTGTTACCATTCAGCTAGATACTGACAAAATAAACATGGCCTTTCTGTGAAAAATACTATCAGATTCAACCTATTCACACACAGTTCTAAACTAAAGAACTAAAAACACAGTCAGGCCAGTTTGTTGAAATATTATAGTTAACAAAAAATTTATAAGTATGACATGATATTTATAGTGTTAAAATGTTATTGTTTTATTGTTGTCTTGTAAACAAATACAAATATAAACATTCTCAAAAAACATAGTCAGTACAGTAGTAAATGTTATTTTATTGAAAAAAAGTTGATTTATTATAATAGTGTCTATTTAGTCAGAGGGACAATCTAATTTGTAGTTTTGTTTCAACATACTGTAATTGTTATTTTTTTTTACTATTGTTCTCTTCTTGGTTATCTAAACAATAGAAAAGTCAGTATATCAATAAATCATTTAAAAATCATTTTAATAAGAACAAAATAAAGTAAAGGAATCCAAAAAAATCTGGTCAGGCAAGAGAAGAAAAAATCACCCATACAGCCAATTTTTGGCCTATTTGGTTCACATCATTTAGACAGATGGTATGTCACCTTTTAATAGCAGGTCAACACCTGGATAGGACTTCAGCTCAGTTGAGAGCGTTATATGCCAATTGTAGTCAGCATTTTGTTTTAATGCAATATACAGTTTGTTTTAATACAAAAGTTTACAATTTTGGTGGGCTTTTTCAGTACCTTTGTCAGTACTTTAGTCAGAACCTCAAATGTGTTAAACTCATATGTGTGAACATCATATAACCTCATATTATGTATAGCAATTATAAAAAACTCTTAAAACTTGTTTTAGCATCTTCATTTAGGCATGCTGACACTTTCATAACCACTATATGAGCTGTATGTAAAATGAAAACAGAAAGCTTATAAGATCCATTTTTTAGTCCAGAATGGGATAAAGCAGAAATCCAGTGAAGGTGGAGTAATTATAACGGTAATCCACGAAGATCCAGGAGCGAATCCAGAGTCGCATGTATACCTCGTCCCCAGCGTCCAGCTGCATAACAGCTCCGTTTGACATGTTATCATTTTTCTCCCCCGAGCCATACTCATATGATGACACAAACCGTGAACTTCCCTTAAAGATGCTCAAACCCATGTCATGGGATGCGAAAGCATTGCCAGAGTATCTGAAGTAGTACACTCCTTTCACAGGGGCTTTGAATACACCTGGAACAGGACAGGCAGAATTACAAGTATATCAATTGAGTAGAAAGCACTGGGGTTTCACGTTTTTTTCTCACTTTATTGGTGGCTGGTAGTGGTGCCTATTTTTCTATGATTTTATTTATTTCAGGTGTGCCCTGCTATCTATACATTGTAGCTCTGAGGAGTTTTGTGCTTTCATTTTTCGCTATGAATGGACTAACTAACCTCCTTTAAAAACTTAATGGGGACTTATCTATTCAGAGAGCATCTCCTCTCCTACTATATAGCTTCTTTCACTACTCCCAACATAAACATTTCAACACTTAGAACTCTCTTCAGGTTCTCACACTGTCCTGAAGTTGTCCTGAATGTTGCCATATGAATGTACTGTAATGTACAGAAACTTGCAAGATCTTGAACTTGACCGGCCCGAACCGAGCCCTGACCCCAACCCCATCCAACACCTTTGGAATTATATGGATTGGAGATTGCGAGCCAGGCCTTCCCTGTCTAACATCAGTGATCATAAATACTCGAAAGAGTGAACAATGACTTAAGACTATGCCCTTAAATACACTGTCATTAAAATCCCTGTTGGTGTAATGGTCAGGTGTCCCAATCCTTCCCTCCATTTACCGTGATTAGTAATGTGATGCATACGTTTAAAGCCATCATTTACAAGAGTGTATCCCAACTCCAGTCCTGAAGAGCGTACAAAGGTTCAACTGTTGCCTTCCTTAAAACACCTAGTCCAAATTACAAGAAGTTTTGCAACTGCCTGATGACCTGATTAAAGTGTGCTGAGTCAGGAATCACATGAATCTGTAGTCAGCCTAGAGAGTTCAGGACAAGTGATCTAAAGCAAAACTTGTGTCAAATGCTTTGATTTTTCAAATCACTAGTGAGCCTTTGGTGAAAGCATTAAAACATATCAAATAGGTTCCACAAAATGCTTTTATGTATTGTGTAAATACCTGTGGTTGGATTGTATCCATTTCCAATGTTGGTGAGAACTTTATCGAAGATCAGATTTGTTTCATCAGAGAACGGCCCCCTGTGCGAGTTCACTGTTGAGATCATGGAAACTGTGAAGGCCACTTTTGGACTCCCTGGAAGAAGAAACATTAGAATTAGCAGGAAGTTTGATGAAGGTTTTGAAAGCTAAGGGTCTGCAAACTCTAAACACTTTTACTAGTAAGTATCACTGTTCATTTGTTATACATGAACGGAAAACCTTATATTTATAGCATTTAAGAGACACTTTTATCCAAAGTGAGCAGCATGGGTCGCTGGGATCCAGTGGTGGTATATTGAATGAAGGATTTGCACTCATGACCTCTTCGTCCACTGGCATGTATTCGACCCACTAGGCCAGGGACTACTCCTTAACCATCAGATGACCAAATGCCAGAAACCCCATGATATATACATACATTTTATAGATTACAGATGATTACAAAAAAGTTAAATTACAAATGTAGGTATTTATAATTCATTTCATTTACATAAGCCAAATAAATATATAATTATAAGCCAACAGTTCTTAGACAACATAATTAACACCATATGTCAATATACAATGTTATTATACAATGCTCCTGTTGTCTTTCAGCCTGTCCCTTGGCGAGTCTCCTCCTACCCACATCTCATCACCCACGTGTAGCACCTACGACTACCTGTGGAATTCATTTTTCTCTGTTCTCTCTCTCCTCGTCTATTCTATCCTCCTTATTTCTCCCAAACTATACTAATCCTACTCTACTCCACTAAAACTATCCCAGCTGCTACAGGCGAAGGCGGGGTACACCCTGGACAGTCATCAACATGTCACATGGCCACACACTTACACACATTCACACCTAGGGACAATGTGGTGTGCACAATCAACCTATCCCCCAATCACACATGTTTCTTGGCTGTGGGAGGAAACCGGAGCTCCCGGAAGAAACCCACACGGCCACGGGGAGAACATGCAAATTCCACACAGAAAGACCCTGCGCCCGACCCGGGAGTTGAACCGCCCTTGTGACAAGTTGTTGTTGTTAATACTTTGTTTATAATCAGTGACAGAAATGTAGGTATTATTATTACTTCAGTAGAAATATTATTGTTGGCACTTTGCTACCAACTTCTTGTTCCAACTTTAAGCCTGCTGCAATATTTTTCAACATTATTATAACTATTATTAGTAGTGGTAGAAGTATTAATAGAGAGAAATGCCTCAGAAAGCTGTGCAGAACTTCTGTTCCTGGCTTTAACTCTTTTAATTCTACTTTGTCACACATATCAGGTGTGTTAGAGCAGTGCCAACCTAGGAACATTTGGTTGCGAGAACCTTCTGTACTCACCTGAAATCTGCTGCTGCATTAGATACTTCTGCTCTGCAAATTCACCCTTCAAAGCATTTAACTGTTCAGTTAAACCCTCCACCATGGCCTGAAGCTTCCGAAACTCATCATGGATATTCAGGGTTGGCTTCATGATATCTAGCTCCTCACCTTTACAAACACATATTAGTGTGAACAGAATTGCCTGAAGCAGCCTCATAATCCTCCTACAGTCTTCAGATCTCTTACTAGAACTGGACTGAAATTAGTCTGAAGTCAGTTTGTTTGAGTGAGGAATGATGTTACTCTTTGTGTGTCATGGTTTAAATACAATCTACTCTCGGTTAATGATTAGTTTAGGACTGTGTCAATATGAACAGATGGGACAGAAAATTCCAGGATCTCACAAGTGAGCACAATGACCCAAATATTTAATCATTTTTAACTTTTCGTTGTAAGAAAAATGTGAAATGCAGTCAAGACGTACTGGTTAATTAATTTAAAATAATTTGTGTTTATTGTTGAGGATGATGGGAATGTAAGCAGATGACTGTCAGAGTCCAATTAACTTATTTGTATTTAGGTTATATTAATCCATCCAACTATCCATCCATCCATCCATCCATCAGATAGAAGCTCTTGTGTGAATGGAAACAACTGCCCAGGGATGTTTTGCTAAGATGGACATGGAATGGACAGACATCCTTCTATGGGACTCAAAGCCAAAAACCATTTATTATTAAAAGTGAAGTACTCAGCCTCTCTGAAATGAAGCGTTATCTTCTTATTTCCTGTTTTGCCGATCCACATGCAGAGAAATATCAAAAAGTAACTTAAAGTGCTTGAATAATGAAAATAATTTTATGAATAATTATAAAATTACATGAGTGTGCTAAGTGTGTTTTAAAATGAGGGATTTCTACAATGTGAGAAGCCCTTGAGATGCCAATTGAAGATGATCATGACACACAACACACACACACATATTTATACATATATACGGCCACACGGTGGCGCAGTGGGTAGCGCTTTTGCCTCACACACCCAGGGCTGGGTGTTTTGAATCAGAGTCCTTGTTTATGTGGAGTTTGCAAGTTCCCCCCGCGATGGTGTGGGATTACGGTTTCTCCATAAATGAAGACCGTAGGTGTGAGTGGATATTGTGTTTGTGTGTATGTGTGTGTGCACTCTGCAATAACCTGGTGCCCAGCCCAGGCTGAGACCCTGCCTTGTGCCCCGGATACCTGTGACCCTAGTGTGGATTGAGAGGCTGCAATAAAAAAATGCATCAATTATGTATTTTTTAAAGTGCATTTATTAAATATATGTTTCCTCTCATGTCAGAATTACATTCAGAAGAGGAAAACCACAGGAAATCATGTGTTAAATCTTCAGTTGCACCAGTACAAAATCAGCAAATGTATACTTCGAGAAGTAATAAACAAACAGGTCTAGATAGGTCAAATTACATTACATTACACAAATAAGTAGATCTGCATATATTAGCTAACATTAACATTAAATATAACTACATGTTAAACTGGTTATCTTGTTACAGTGGTACTTGTCCAGGGATGGGGTATATAAGGCAGCAAGTGAACAGGAGGATCTGAATCACTTTGACTAGGGCTAAGTTATAATAGCTAGACATCTGGGACACAGTATCCATAAAACTGTTGGTCTTGGGTGTGTTCCCAGTATGCATTAATTAGCACCAACCAAAAGTGTTCCAGTGATGTGACCTGATGTCCAAAGTTCACTGCATGAGGAGACCATAGTATTGGTTTAGGTGATTCTGATATGATATGACTAGCAAAACATCTGTACAAATGTAGCACTATCAGTGTGAAATACTGTGAAAAGCAGCAAGTTATCAGTATTGAGTCAACTGTTGAAACATCACATCATACTAGGCCTAAAATAAGGCAAACACAAATGTCAATCTAGGCCTAAAATAATACAAACATGTACATCACACCAGGCCAAGAATAAAACAAACTCATACATCATACTAGGCCTAAAGCAAAAGTAAACATACTAGGCCTAAAAAGGACAAACACACTATTATAATACATAAACATTATTATAATAGGCTTAAAATACACTCATACATCATACTAGGTCTAAAATAAAGCAAACATATACATCATACTCGACCTAAAATAAGGTAAAAATATACATTAAAAAAAAATTCATATGTCATGCTACGCCTAAATTAAGGATATACATCATAGTATGCCTAAAACAAAGTACACATATACATCATAGCATGGTATAGCATGGTATAATTGTGAAATAGGGAATCCAGAGGATGATCTGGGCAGTAGAATGCTACGTCAGATAAGGTTTACCATCTTTGCTGGACATCTATAACAGGAGATGCAGGACCAAAGTCACAAGGATCCTCAGAGGCTCATCTTACCATAGCAACAGCCTGTCTGACCTTCTGAAATCAGACAAAAGCTTCTGGAGTTTTGTGCCTAGAACCGAGAGGCTCAGGAGAAGCTCTTGTGCTCCGGCCATATGACTTTTACTCAGGCCACAACCAGGGGCGCCGCCAGGGGGGAAAGGTAAGAACGATTCTAGGGGTCCAGCACTGAAATGGGGCCCTGTTAGGGGCTAGTAATATTATCTTAATAAAGGGGGGAGGGGGGCAAAATGCTAATCGTTCATGGGGTCCAAGATTTCTGGTGGCGCCCCTGGCCACGACACAACAACTTTACTGTTCTTAATATGAACTGAACTTGCAAGCCAAACGTTACACTACAGATATTCCTATCCTGTTACATTTTGCACATTGTTACTAATCTTGTAATATTTGTTTAGTATGAATATTCTATCATAGCCTTAGTTTAGCCTTTCCAATTTTATCTTTATTTTAAATGTAAGTATTTGGCAACTTTATTGGTCCGTCTTTATTAAATGAGGGACACATTTCACTGCATGATGTACTTGTACCTATATTTATGAGAGATCTTGCATCTTGAATCTTGGAGTTATTCTATGACATTTAATAGCATGAATATATAATACATAGGAATAGGTTCTAGAGCTTGGTTTTATATCATGGGATTAATATCACCTTTGGTTATTTATCTGATTTGAGATTAATACAACCTGTGGTTTTAATACAATATGTGGTTAATTCTTTATCTTTCCACTGCACATATTTCTAGCATTTAAGTATGTTTCTGGCATCAGTGCATTGGGAACTATTGTATGTATTTTATATAATTTAACCTTAGCTTTCAGAAGCACTAAACACTTGCGGCATCAGGCTCCTATCATCACCACTGAGACCAATTTTCAGCAAAGCACTCTGAATGTCTTTACTTAAATTGTGACCATTTGATTGTGCAGACTTGCTAAAATCCTATTAATATTCCTTTTCAATAAACTAGCACCTTTAACCTGAATAGTTTGTCATTCTCACTTTCTTAAATCTGCTGGCAAGTGGAGTAAACAAGCCCGTATATCTGTGACAGGGCCCTCCAACTTTCCCATACCCTCCCATCGTTCAGTGATGGGGTCATAGCGATGCACTAGCCTGGACTCGGTGTAATCCTCCTGGGAATAGCCACCCAGAATGTACATCTTCTCCTCCAGAGTAGCAGATGCTGCTCCCACGTGGGACAGAGGAAGAGGAGTGAATGTGGTCCAAGAGTCAGTTATAGGACAGTAGTCTTCACATACTAGCTGATCAGTGTAGAATTTCTTGAGGTTGCACACCCCTCCAGCCACATATAAGTGTCTGGCCAGGTTCTCCATGCAGTGCAAGGCGCGGTCGTGTGCCATGTCAGCCAGGTATGTGGTGCCTTGCTCTGGGTGATAGAGCAACAGCGAGACCAGGCATTGGTACTTGCAGTTGAAGCCTCCCGAGATGAAAATCTCACCATCCCAGACGGTCACTGCATGGCCACTCAGGGGCTGGTCCAGTGGATGTGTAAAGCTAAAATGCAAGTTTTAAATTACTGCACAGCACCTGCATTGATAGATTCCTGTCTAATGACACAGATAAATAATGGAATAAAGCAAAAACCACTGACTAATGATAGTATGACCACTGACTAATGATGTATACTTCAAATTTCCCTATGCAACCTTAATACTTAAGATTTTTGTCCACTGCACATTCAAAAACACACATTAACACAAATGGAACCCAACAGAATAAATTTGCAGTTCATTTCCACCTGCTAAAGAATGCTGATTACTTTATCTTTAACTAGAACAGTAAACAATTTCTGATATTATCATTGACTTCTGCAAAGCAGGTGCCAAAAAATCATAAAAGTGGACCTTTAAAACCAGACCAATGGCCACTGGTACAAACACATCTTCTGGACCTTGCAATGGACAAATCATATGACGTTCCTCCTTAGTAGTTTTAAAGCTAAGAATTTTAACAATTGAGAAAAAATATTTGCATGAAGTGTTTTGTCACTTGCTGGTTAATCCTGATGGTATATGAACATCGGAGATTTATCTAGCAATATGATGAATAAGGCTTATTATTGAACATTTCAGGCTGTAGTTATACAGCATTTGCTTGTCTTTTTTCTTACCTCCATTTGTCTGAGGCAGGTGTGTATTTTTCCACACTGTCCACATTGGTGCTAGTGTCTCTGTCTCCTCCGATGGCATACAGGCTGTCTCCTCTCACAACCATCGCGAAATTACTCCTCTTCTCCTGCATATCTGGTAGTCTCTCCCAAGAGTTATTTAAAGGGTCATACCTGTATGTGTCAGTGTGTGTTTAATAAAGATTGGAGCAAGTAAGATAAAACATAATGTCATTCAAGCCTTGCGTAATCATGAGTTAAAGCAAAGTCTTGAAAAAACTGACCAGGAAACTAATGACTGCTAATACCAAGTTTTACCAAGAAATAGTAGGGCTACCAAGAACTAGTATTGTTAAAATCCTAAAACTTCTGAAGGACACATGATCCAGTCAAAGTTTTTTTTCTCCTTGGTATCCTGCTAGATGTAAAATAGAATGATTATTCTGCGAATGTGTGTTTTTTCTGTGTTTTACTATACAGTATACCCCGATATTCACTGTGTTACAATCCAAGATCACCCACAAATAGTGAAAAAACTCTGTGATGTGGTATTATGTGGTAAAAAAAAAACCTAAATATGCCCCCAAATAAGCTCCCAATTTTTTCACTCACTGTCTCTTGCAGAGCTAAAATGTACAATAATATTGTAACCCCTATATAGACTGTACTGTAATTCATGCAAGTGAAGAACAAAACAAAAATCACAAGAACACTCAGCGAAACACTAAAGATATCTCCACAAGGAAAACTTTTTTGATGCAGGAATACTGGACTGTACCTGCCTGATATGTGTCATAGTGCAGCAGCCAATCAGCAGCATAGATAATTAATAATGCTCTTGGATTCGAAACTTTCAAACACCTGCAACTGAGTACAGGGTTATTTCAGCATCACAAAATATTATTTTATATGACAACGTAGCAGAATGTATTTTGATATTTATGTTACAAAATGAGTAAATTATATTATGTAATTATTTGTTGCAATGAAAAACATAAAAATAATATTCGGAGGATGTCTGCGGTTTCTGCAAATTTACAACCATTAGTTTGCGAATGATGCCTTGAATTCTGAACATCAAATTAGCAGGAGGTTACTGTATTACTACAAGGTAAATACTAGCTACTCTCACCTTCCAGTGGCGCAGTGGGTGGAGTGCCGGACAATGGACAACCGGGGTTTGATCACCTATTATTGCCGCAGCTGGTGACATAGTGGTTAGGGTGTAGCTCCTGTGATGTTTGAATCTCAGGACAGCTAGTGGCAACTCTGGTCCCTTGAGCAGAGTACAATCCACACACACTGCTCCCCACTTCCCCACAGCTTCATCTAGTGAATGTGTTGTGTTCACATGTGACTATAAGGGCCCACTGTAATGCTAGTTATTTAATTACAGATAACATTATGATCATTCCATCTGAAATGTATCAAACAGACATAGTAAAACATATTTGACCTTTTTGGACTGACCACGAACAGAGTTCTGACATGGAGCTAGCAAAGACACACACTCATGTGCACACTTAGTGACATATCTAGGAACATATCTAGGAAACGTATCAAACTCATTTCCTATGTCCTTCATTAATCATGAATGGTTTTATGAAATGGTAAAGCTCACTGAGCTACATCTAGCAATACACCAAAGATATAAAAAAATCTGACTGAATCCTTTTCTTTTGGGAGTTTTAAGATCTTAACCCTATTGTTTCTTATCCAAACTTGAAAATACTTGTATGTTCTCTGAATATTTAACAGTTTATTATGATTTAATGTGGCTTTGCATGCATACGTTTATATAACAATAAAGAGTAATAACTCTATAATACCTGTAGGCAGACTTCATTGTATTTGCCGTAGCATAGTAGTAACAGCCACCAGCCACATAGAGCTTCCCGTTAAGGACGCCCACTCCATGCCTGAACCTGGGTTGCTCCGGCATTTCTCCCAGAATTCTCCACTCTATACCCTTCACCAGCCCTATACCATTACACAGGGTGTTAGCAAACCACAGCTGCCGGCTTGGGAATCGTAGGCCGTCAACTAGCTGGTCTCCACCCACAAGAACAAGGGCATCATTGGGATGGCGTACACGATTCTGCACTTTGGAAGTGGACATTCCCAATCCGAATTCATTCAGTGCTGATTCGTACAGATCTACCCCGCTGTCACTACTGCATTCCATCTTAAGGTTGACAGCTCTGACCTCACGGAACTCACGGAAGGTCATAAGTGGGAAGCGCACACCTGCCATCAGCTCATGGGCACGAGGCACCCTTTCGTCCGGCTCGGCTTCGATCCACGTCACCACTGCTCGAAAAACAGTGAGCTCAGATGGAACACACAAGCCATCCTGTTTTAAGATCTTCAATAGCTTCTCAACAGGCAGGTCCTGGAACTTGGGAGTGGCTGCGACTTCCTGGAAGTGGATGAGGATGTAGTCTTCTGCTTTTTCCATCAAGTCACTAAACATGTAAGCTTCCGCAAATGCGGCTATATCCAGGCAGCTGTGGACATCAATGTTCTGCTCCAGAAAACTGAGGCAGATTGGGAGAGCAGGTTGGAATTGAAATTGCAGGGCACAGCAAGTGACTTCAAAGACGCAGTCCCAGTCAAGAAACAGATCCCCACTGTAGCAGAAGTGCAGGAGAGCTTCCAGCTCACGTGCCCCTATGGATAACAGGGACACCGTGGACTGCTTGCTTTCCCTCATACCACTGTGGAACATGGCACGGAAGTAGTCACTGTTCCCAGTCAGGAGAACCTTATGTGCTGGAAAAGGACAGAAAAGCCATTCATGTTCATGAAACTATTTGCTATTAGCACCAGACGCACTGCACAATGCTCTATTACATTGTTCTCCTTTATTTGCACATCATCTAGAACTAGAACTATAATATAAACTGGTACCCAAACTTGGGTGCAGTTAATCACTACACATCAATGGTCGTAATCTGTTGCACATAAACAGAACAGTGCAAAATCAAATGCCACCCTTACAATTAAAGTGAGTACTTTTGTTATTTTTAATAGGTCTAATAAAAAAATAATTACAGATATAGCCTCCCCAAATAAGTGTTACCCAACTTTCTAAAAGTATGCTCCCACTCAAGAGGGATATTCACATAAGCAACTACCCACACACACCTCAGCTGCCTTGCAAGTTCTAATGAAAACCACAAATGGCTAATCAAGACATTTCTGAGGAGATTAAAATGAACATAATCCATTTCCATTAGGAAAGAGGAAAGTCAAAATCAGTGAACAAATACTAAAACCTTGGAGGTGTTTACAAAAAGTATAGAAATATATTCCTACAGATTTTGTAACAGTAACTAAAATCAAGTCTCATAAAAAATAATAGAAGCTGTAATAAAGGCAAGGGGTTTTGCCTTATAAGTTTAAACTTCCTGTTGATAATTCATGACAGTTATAGACATACGTTTTGGGCATAGTTGGTTACTCTCTATGTCAATACTGCATAAATCATTTCTTAAAATACTTTTCAGGATACAGATACTGGCACAAGCTGCTCATAAATGATGGCTTTCTAAATATTTATATTTTTATATGCCCTTGCCAGCAATGATGTGCATGAACGCATTCAATGTACGTAATTCATTTTACTCTTTCATATTTTTTGTGAACACTGAACTGACCAAGTTGGTTCACAGATTATGAATGTAACTATGAGTGATGCTCTTTCTCGCGATACTGAATGCAGTTCACATTCTACGCTCGCAGGCTAAAGTGATGCCAAGTTTGACTCTTTTCTGAGAGCCAGCTTTTGTGGCACGACTCCCAAAGAAGAGCTGGCTCTTTCAGCTCCAAAATGACTCTTAGTTTATTGTCATCTGTAGCCTCATATCTTAGCCTAACTTGGCAAATATGAATATTTGTATGTGAGGAGTGCCTCATTCGATTTGTCACTACAAAGCATCGTCTCTTAGTTGCAGGCTAGCACAGGAGCATGGCCAGTGCCATAAGTTGGGATGCCTCAGCAGAAATAAGCTTATAAAAAAATGCTATTCATGTTTTGTACAGCTAAACAACAGTACTAGTATGATAAGATTTTTTTAAAAGACAATGTCTGTTTGTTAAATTTTAGTTTTAGTTTTGTGTTAATGTTTTCTAAATAAAAATTCCATATACATTCCACTTTCACCAAAAAATAATACATTGCTTTGAATTAGTTTTATTGTAACTTGTGCCTTTTATTTTCAGTCATAGGACAGATAGTAGGAAAAGACTGAAGGAGGTTCAGACAGATCTTCTATTGAAAATGTTTAAACAAACAAACAAACAAACAAAAAAGTGAACCAGTTCATTTTTGAGCTGTGAACTTGATAAAAAAAAAAAGAACTATGAATGTGAACTAGTTCATTTTGATTTGAATTAAATGTATTTTGAACTAGTTCATTTAAATTTGAATGTAATGTATTTTGAACTAGTTCTTTTTAAGTGTAAACTGGCACAGCATTGCTTGTCGGTAGCCTTCAAATAAAATCCATGCTACTGATATATGGTGCTCATAATGAGGCCTCTGCGATATAAGTTTGATTACTTCTCAAAAGTGTATTAAATATCACTTAAGCTTTGGTCATTTATGTCAATGCATTATCATGTACTTCTTAAAATATGTCATTTTGTGATTACTGGCCTTTTCTGATAATAAGTTGTTGTATTTTTACAACTTAGTACAGTAATATAACGCTTGCTAAAGTCCCATGACACACAGGTAAGTAATGCTGGACTAACACATTTCTATGCTAAAGTTTGAAACTTGGTTGCAGAAAGATTTTCTGGATGCGTTTACAAGGAGAATAGAGAAATATCTGCAGAATTCTTAAAAAAACTGAAAGCGAGTGTCCTGAAATGAATGGAAGCTCTGATAAAGGTAATGGGGTAACTCGCTTAATGCTGATAATGTCATATAAGCTTTAGTGGTTGATGTTTCTCTGACACAAAAAAAAATTCTCAAAATTTAACAAATGAATGTGCAGCCTTCGTGGTGTCTTTGACAGTTCTGATGTCTGATTCTTGGAGATATCCTGAGATGTAAATCCTTAGATAAAATGTGACATTGCCTTGTCTCTGTACCTCGAATTGCTCTTCCTTCAGCCTCCAGCTCAATATCACACCCCACTCCCTGCTCCCAAAGATGCTTTATGGACCGTAGAGTTTCCTCCATCTGTTCTCCAGCAGTGATGTTCCTTGACTCCATCACCGTTTTGTCTTTCTTTCTCACCGTCTCCTCATCTTTGCAGAGCTCCAGAACCCTGGGAGCTCCCAAACAGAGAGCAGCCTTCTGAATTTGAGCTGAAGTGTCTTTGTTCAAACCTGTGATTCTTCCAGTGTAGGCAAACTCCAGCACTGCAGAGAGTCCCAGATCAGAAACATCTGGACCCAAAGGTAAAAAAATCTCTCCTCCTTTGTGTTTCTTCTGGAGTATCGTCTTGACGAGGGTGCTCACTGCAGCCAGGACTACAGAGTGAGCATGGAGCTTAAGGCCACTCTCAACACCCAGAGTTAAGTCAGTGAGGCCAGAGCACTGCCTCGCTTCCTCTAGAGCTCTGAAGATCTCGCCTGGGTACGTATCTCTGTTGTACTTCTGTGTCTCCTGTTTCTCTTCCTGCAGGTGCTCTTCATCCTCTTTCACTCCACTCTTGTTCCTCATGTTCTCCACCTCTTTCTTTTGTTTCATCCCCATTCTGCTGTCATTATTAGCCTTGATCCATTCCAACCTCCTGTTCTCCTCCTCAGCCATCTCCCCTCCCTCATCCATCACCTTCTTCCGTCTCTCTTTTTCTCTTCTCCACCTTACCTCCCATTCCATGGGCAGGTATCGCCTTGTGAGCTCCATGCCTTCGTAAAACCAATAGATGAATTAGTCTGTATTCTCTTTCACATTGAGGAAAGCTGGTCCTTCTGTTTTCAGTGCTGATTTTGAACTGCATTCACGTGCCTCAATGAGCTTGTGAAGCAAATAACATTCTAAATTTATGTTCTAGGTCAGGTGATCAAGTGTCTGTTGACCGATCATCTTTCCAGACTTAGCAATTCAGTTTCTTAAGTATAAAACAAGTACAGAAATGCTTCAGTTACCAGTCATTGCATATACAATATATATACAGTATATGAATATAATTGTTTTCAGGATGTATTTTTGTTAGGTTACCTTCATAGAGAGTTCATAATACATGCATATATAGTGAAATACAGAGAATAGCATTTATGAAGCAATACATAGGAAATACTTAGGATGTTAAGGAATATTTAGGACATATGGGGTTGTAAAAGTGAAATACATTTACTCAGTTTGTTATTATTTAGTAAAGTTTAATAAAAAATGACCTTGAAAGGCAGTGGCACAGTAAAAAGGGCCAATTATCAATTTTAATGTAAGTGTATTAATATTCATAATGCATCTGTTGAGTTCAAAGGCAACATGATCTTCCCAAGAACCCATAACTAGGCCTCTGTTCCATTACTTAGGAGTGATGTTTTATTACAATTTACTGAACAAACCAGTTTGGTTTAGTCCTTATGTCATAAAGCCCATATGCACTGCCATTTATTACATTCAACGCCATTTGGCAAAATCTGTGCATGCATATTATTGCTTTATATAATGCTTATTCATCTTTTATAAAGTCTCTTTGTAGGTGACCATCAAATTAAGTGTTGGTTTAGAGTAGTGAACACCAAACCTGGTCCTAGAAATCTACTGAGCAATCTAGTTTCAATCACATTAATTTGCAACATCTTCTCTGGCTTATGAATTTCTTTAAATGTTTCTGAGTGGCTGTAAGGGGGGGGGGGGGGCCTTTTAGATGCATGCTGGAATCCAACATGGCAGCAAAATACACTACATGGACAAAAGTATTGGGGCACATTACATTACGTAGATATTAACATGGAGTCAGCCCCCTTCTTTGCAGCTATTGCTGCTTTTACTCTTCTTAGAGGGCTTTCCACAAGGCATTAGAGAGCTACTGTGCCTATTTATTATGCTAAGCACTTATGAGATCAGGCAATGAAATTGGCTCACAATCTCTGTTCCAGTTCACACTAAAGATGTTGGATGGGGTTGAGGTCAAGTCTCTGTGTGGGCCAGTCAGTTTCTTCCATACCAAACTCATCCAACCATGTTTTATGGACCTTGTTTGTCACACTGGAAAACAAAAGGGTCTTCTCTGATCTGTGCCCATCAAGCTAAAAGCGTGATGTTGTACAAGATGTCTTTGGGTGCTAAATCATTAAGATTATTCTTCACTGGAATTAAGGGACCTAGCCCAAATACTGAAGAAACGTTCTGTCCCAATACTTTTGTCCAGATAGTGTAGGTCTCCAGTAGGAGGTATGGTGAGCGCTGCTTCAAAAAGAAGTGAAAGCTTTAAAATTAAAATGGATTTACCCATACGCTTGTAATGAATTAGCGTACACATGGTATGGTGCATATATGGTTAAACAGAAAGCGGCTGTAATAATAATTTAAATAACATATAATAATACAATGCATCACTAATTAGCATTGAAGCTTGCGAGTGTTGTTACATAGCCGAAACAAGCAGATAATTCAGCAAATGTAAGGCAGTCTGCAGAGACTCCTGAAAGCCATTATTAACAAGTTGGCTGAGGCTGCCCTCTAGTGGACATGAATGGGTTCACCGCTGGGGTTGTGTTAGTAGTCGACCATTAGGAATACCCTATATGGACAAAAGTTTTAGGACAGATTTAGGACTGTTTTTTCAGGGATTGGGTTAAGCCACTTAAATCCAGTGAAGGCAGTTTTAATACTTCAGCATACCAAGATATTTTGGACAAGACAGGGCCTACAGTACTGTAATACCTCAATGTGATATAACACCATGATACTATAAAAATGACAAATATAAATTGGAATTATTGATACAATTTAGAGTCGTGTTCCAGTCTCGTAAAACAGAAATAGATATATAGTTACATTGGTTACTCATTCTGTAACAAATATAAGAGGCAGACATTTTGTATAATATAAGAGACAGACATATAAGAGGCAGACAAATTGTGATACAGTGTTGTCCTTTGACTTCTATGTCTAGGATTGAATGATGATCTCATGTGGGTGGCAGAGGAAACTTCTCAATGGACAACAAGAACAAGAGATCTGTAACATGGTTATTACAATTAATGCTCCCACATTGAGATCCATCACCTCTATCAGTATCTCCACAATTGACCAGGAATCACCTCACATCGTCATGTTTGTCGATGCAGCTGGTTTCAACCTGGCCAAGGGCTGCAGATGTGGCCGGAACACCATTGGCCAACGGGCCACAGTGGATGTCCCAGGCCAGCGAGGGGCAGTTTAACAGTGTGTGCTGTCATATCTGAGAATGGTGTGGTCACACACATCCCCATTTTTAGTTTTGAGAATTTAGTTTTTTTAGAATTTAGTTTTGACACATGCATAGACTGTTTCCATGGTGTTGTGCAGAACCATCCAGTTGATTTTGACAAAAGCTCTAAGTGAATGCAGATGAGCCAAAGCAGTTGAGAAAGATCTGTGCAATTTTGATGGTCCTGACTCTTTACATGGGAAAGAAATCTAGAATTGAAGCATGTATGAACAGTTTTAAGAGAGATATGAGCTTTTGCCTGTAAGCTGAAAAGTCTGTTTGGCAAAATTACCTTATAGTTTTAAGAATGTAATATCGGTTTCAAGAAATGAGCCAAACCAACAGAGAAAAACTCTAAGTCATTGTTGGATGACTTCGATATGGAAATTGTTTTAGGAAAATTAAGTGGAAACGTGCACAGACTAAGGCTGATTAAAGGGGTAAAACTACTGAATTTTCCTCTTACGTTTTAAAATTTGCCCCTTAAATAACCAAACCTCCTGAATTAATGCCTTATGTTAAGGATTAAGGGGGTTTACACTCATACCTTAAATCCACTTATAAGGTACAGTTAAAAAATTAATCACCACGTAATTCAAATTAGGGGTTTTGACATATTTTCAGGGGTAAATTAAGCACATTTAAGTACACAGTGTTTCACAGTGCATCCAACACCTTTTGGATAAATTGGAATAGAGATTGCAAGCCAGGCATTGTAGTTCAACAACAGTTACATCATGATCTGATATACAGGAATTTATAACACACATGCTATATTATGTGGGCACGACGCCGTCTGCGAATTAAACTTGTCATCTATATAAGGGTAGACTTGGCTAACCAGTTTTCCACAAAAAACAATGTTTCTAACTAGGAAACAGACCTGAATAAAAAATATATTAACAGTCTCAAACCAACATTTCACTGTCAAAATGAGAGAAATACAGGGAAACATTGACATTTGCGGCGCGGCTCTGCGTTGCGCGATTCTGCCGCCTGCGCACAAGGCTAACCTCCGCAGGTTAGGTCGCCTAAAATATATGTTGATCCCCACATAAAAACAAACTGCAAAATGTATTAAATGCAAATGTAAACTATGCGGGAGTCCAGAGAACAATGTCTGTGTCCCGCTGCCGCAAAAACATCTCTCTATTCCTGCCCATTCTCGCAAGTAACTCTCAAACGTATACATGCGCCGCATGATTTTGCGCTGCGTCCAGCGGGTACCGCGGGGATTCCGCCCTGTTGCAGGTCTCTACAACAGAGCAATAGTAATGAAAGCAAAGTAGGGACAAAAATTGCCCAAGGTTGTGTAAGATTTAAGATGCGTAAACAAAAAATAAACGCGATTTTCAAGTCAGTGCACACAATTGATGTGGGAGAAGGGCACAATTAATGCTTAAACAATTTATTGATCATTGTTGTAAAGTTTCGTTGACATTATGTAGGGATGTCATAATCTGATAAAAATGATTGGAATCTGACCCATCCAGGCAGGGCAGCTGAAGCATTTTTAATGCGGTGGGGATACACTGGTCTGTGTGTGTGGGGGGTCTGTTGGCAGGAACCGAGTAGGCCCTTTTGTATTATTTAATTGCTCTGGCACCCATGGATCCAGACATATTTTTATGCATTCATGTTTGGGCATTTGTTTCTAACATTTCTACAATTTCTATTATTTTGGCCATATTTCAAATATGCTACAATTGGATTTTGCGGGCCACTGGGTTCAGTGAACACAATGTACCATATTGGATTTCATGAAAAACATTTCACAGGCCACCAATTTTGTCCAACCTGGCACAGATGATCTTCAGAGCTAGCTTCACAAAAGTTGGCCTTTTGATTTTTGCAAAAATTTGCCTGTCACAGTCAATCAAAATCATACAGGAAGGGTGTTTATAGCTTTCATGTATCAAAACCAGACTTGCTATGTGAACTTGATACACCATGCCGAGGCAGCACAACAAATCTGTGCCATTTGACCACTGGAGGGTGTTTTTTTTTCTGCCATTCAGTAAAAACGATTTGCCAGTACAAAATACACTCTTGCTTAATTTTTGATCCGGGCCCTTATGCTGTTTCAAATTAATCCCGAGGATGTTTTAGCTCTGATACATGCAATACACATTGAGTGACTACAATCCTCTCTGCAAAGAACCAGAAGCAAAGAGGTAGCTTATATAGATTGCAATTATAAATACAAAAATACTGAACTACGTGCTGCTGTAATTTCTGCTGCTAAACGTAACAGCCTGCGATTTCACATCTTGTGGCTGAAGGTGCTTCACGGCAGTCGCACGTCTCCGCTCCGCTCCGCACCCTCTTTACTGGAGCTTTCTGCAAACCGCTGCAGACCTGGATTACGCACGTTTTTATTTGATGGTTGGCTTTTTAATGCTGAATTTTATTTTTTTTTTAAAGGTGGAGGGTCTGGGGTATTGAGACTGCACCTGCTGAACCTGCTATAGTTACGCCAATGTTTATATGACTGGAATGAAAATAAATCTCTGCTGGATTTTACTTGATTCTGCTCAAAACCAAGACCGAAAACACTTTCAGTCAAGGATGTCACATAATCCAAAATATTAGGATTTTACTGCCGTATGAATTGGTTTCCTGAAACTATGAAAACAGAAAGAAAAAGAGGGACGTTCCACTTTTAAGTGTCATTATATGCATGTCATCTCATTTTGTAGCTTTACAAAAATGATCTCAAATGATCGGGCTCTGCACAAAACCGCATAATACAATGTCAAATGAATACACCACCTTTATCAAGGCATTCATAGAGGCAGCATGTATAGTAGTGTGATATGGGGTTTCGGGTTAGCCTGGGAACCAAAAGAAGTACCACACACAGCATTACATAATAAAAGCACACACATTTTAATGAATGAAAAGGGTGGTTTTCAGTAAACATTTTGTCGGTGGCACTACTTACATTCAGAATTACTGCAATTATCAATTATAACCATCAATCCCGGAGACGCACAAAAAGCAACAGAAGCACATCTGAAGGTAACAAACAGTAAGAGCTTATGCAGCACTTTTTTTAATCAATACAACAGAGACACTGCATTGTTCACAATACATGTTTATGAGTATAGCTTAGAAAGAGAGAGGGTCCATGACGGGATCAGTCGAGACCTTAAAAAAGAAGACCGGGGACCCTCCCCAGAGGATGGAAGTGCATTGGAACCATGCAACACACCTTCATTGACGTGCGAACGCCAGACAGTTCACACCTCCATCTAAGTAGACAAGGCTTGTATGGGGATATAAAATGAGCATCTTAGTATCCACAGCAGCAGGAAAAAAAAAGATCAGGTCGTCTGTCGTTCACCACCCGAGCCGCAAAAAAATAAAAAAATCAAAAATGAAAAGAAAAAAAGAGAAAACAACACCTCAGTACCTGGAGTTGGTAGAGTGAACATCAGACAGATACATCAAAATACCGCTAATAGTTACCACTTCACTAAAGAGGACGACTCCTTCAATATCTATGTATAAGAAAACAGATTCTTCTTGAAAGTCTATGACACTCCTATTGGCACCTACGCTCGGGGGATCGAAGCGGAGATATCCGCTCCCGTAACGGAGGGGTCGCCAGTCAGTCGGTGAGAATGAGGTGGGTTTTGGAAAGGTTAAAAATGTCAGCAACCCTGTATATGCAGTATGCAGTCTGAGTAGGTATGTCTTTTGGAAAATGAAAGGGAGGAAACTGGTTAGACGATGCAATATATAAAACCAGTAAAATAATAATATAAAAAAAGATTAACCATGAGTCAGCCAAAGTACTCAAAGTACTCTTTTTCACTTGCAGTCATGCGTTTAGGGGGGGGGGGGGGGGGGGGGGGGGGGGGGGGGGGGGGGGGGGGGGGGGGG
>JBBKCR010000080.1:2031654-2061803 GCA_037577295.1 Ladigesia roloffi | reverse complement strand
TCGGGGTTTGGGTTCCCCCCCCCCCCCCCCACACTTGCCCCTCCCAGGCTTGTGAAACTGGAATTTGTTAGCCAGTCCACAACATCTCCCTATAAATTCTGGCTTTGAGGAAAGTTTTGCAGGTGCATTTTTTTATTTTCCTTTTAAAAATTGTTATATTTGAAAACCAGAAACCAAGAAACCAAAGGCTGTTTTTTTTTAGATTAAAAAATAAATAAAAAAACTAAGAACACAGAGCTTCAAATGTATTAGATGTCATATACACATGGAAGACAACATATACAATATTAAATGTTCCCCTAAATCAACACACTGGCTCCTATTAGACCTTTTTTTTCTGCTTTTTCTTTTTGGCCGACTACAAACTACTGTAGCTTGTGCGGTGCTATGAGTGAGTTAAACGAACAAAAATCCAAAGTGATTCAAATCAAATATGGAAGGAAGCCCACCAAAATGTTACTCTGCCTCACAATAGCAACTTCCAGAAAAAACACAGATTAACTCTTTAACATATAAAAATACTATACCAAAATGAAATACAAATATATATTAGAATCTGTTAGGCATTTTCTGTATAAAGAGAGGACTAAAAGGAGGTTACATCAGGAAAGAAATTAACAACAACAAAAAAAACCACAAGAAATGCAATGCAAAAAAGCATTGAAAATTAGAAAATGAACATAACAAAAGAAAACAAAACAAAATGAGAGCAGTAAAGTTTTCAATTGCAAGTCTTTCCAACATGTAATAATTTGCACAAGTAATACTGCAGGCATCGAGAGGGGAACTTAAGATTCCTCCTGCTCACATTGGGGTGTGGGGGGGGAGGAAAGGGGGGCAGGTTAATTCCCATCGCTAAGGCAAAGCATGCTTGGAGAATGGTCACAATAGGACACGACTGGCTTTTTTTCTATACAGTGTGGGAGCCATTGACACCACTCAGCTATACAATCCCCCTTATGACGTCACAAATGAAGTCGGACGTGATGAAGAAGGGGAGGGCTGTTTATTCCAGCACACCATCATAAAGGAACTAGACAAAAATAAGGAAAATAAAAACAAAAACAATCTACGGGATGCGATGTGCTTTCTGTCGTGTTTCAGGGTCGACGCCCCTATTCGACAGCGAGAAAAACATCACCTACAGTCCCTATGTGATGGTGGACTTCGCATCATGACAAGCATGCAAATTATGGAAGCTACTTCATGATCACATGGCATCCTCAGTCTAGCCCCTTCTTTAGGTTTGCTGTGCTCTCCCTCAGCTTTTTGAATATGCCCTCCGCTTATATTGGGTAACAGAAATGACAGTGCAAAAAAACCCTTTAAAATCATAATAATATTAATAATAATAAAAAAAAAAGAATAACATTAGTATCCACGTGCGCCATGGACAAATGACACAGGGCCTGAACTTGGATAGCACTGAACTTTCAATGGAAGTTTCTGAATGTCGTTAAGCCCTCTCTAGAAGTAACTGTACAAATTAATGGCACCAGGAGCTCGTGCTCTCAATACCGTTTGGCGGAAGGCTAAGGGGGGCCAGGTATTTTTTCCCGATGCCCCACAGCAGCTAGTTAGTTCCTCGCTGCAACCTGCAGGCTCGGGTCGCATGCCAACGTCCCTCTTAACCACAAGTACTGTTCAAATCTCTGCTATGAGCCAAAATGGAAAGCTCCCTGCCCTCACCAACCGAATCCTCTAGCTTCTCGAAGACAATGTGCCAGTAGTATCGTCTTATGCGCTGTACCCTGCTGGGATGCGGTACAGAAAGGTAGGATAGTTGGTGTATGTGTTGTGCCTGTAGGTCTATGAATAGACAAGAGGAAGCACCTACAGCTCAGTGGTGATGACAGTCATGGGGACGTACTCATTACCATCACCGAGACGCCGTTAGGGTCCCTCCTAAACCACAGTCTTTGCGCTGCAGGGAGTGGGGACCAAACCCCCATCGCTCCCCTAATACTCTACCACGCCCTGGTTGTAGAACCCTAGCACACCAGGGGCCCACGAAGGTCTAGCAGACCTCTCTGTTAGCGGAGATGACATTGTGTTGAGGCTATCAGAGGCCTAATGGATGGACAAGAAAGGGTGGAAATCTCAAGCTGCGAATGGAAACCGTGCCACACCAGCTCAGAAACACAATACCTCTCCAAACTTCTCAGCCGCCCCCATTTTTGTTATTATTCTTTTTCAAACGATGTTTCACAGATACAATGTTTCGCATTTTGATGTTCTCTTCTTTTTTGTCTAATGCCGTACACCCCATGGAAGGGAGGAAAAGTCCTATATTTTACAAACATAGTTGTCCATAATATATAGATAGGTTTTTAATATATATTTCTGTATACTCTCTTACTCGCACTCTCTCTCTCTCTCTCTCTCTCTCTCTCTTTCTTTCTTTATCTCTCCACCTCCAGTTTCTTTCTCGACTCTGCGACAGCGGCGGGGTAAGGTGGTGGGGGTCACACTAGAGAAGGGAGGGAGGGGGCATGCTACATGCACCCCACACAGCCGCATTTGATCGTCTTCTCCACTTCTTCGGTAAAGGAGGTCCCGTCGCTGCACTCAAAGGTGTATTTCCGGCGCTTCATCCTCTGGCTGGCGCAGCAGGCTCCCGTGTCACAGGCTCCGCTGCATTCCACCCATGACACCATGCGCGTGGTCTGGCAGATGGCATAGCCGCGCTGCACTTGATAGAAGTCCCGCACTGGCTCCCCGCGGCACTCTGATTCTAAATGAGACACGCAGAACAGATAGACGTGAACCTTCTGGTGGGGTTATTTAATAGGCTTGATCTGAAGAGTGCTGAACCACGGCCACTAGAGCTGGAAGTCCAGTCTGGTACCATAGAAATAAAAAAAGACAAAAACCACTCTTTGCTTGAACACCCATAGGATTCTATTTGTATGTTAATCCTAAAACAACATCTACATGTATATATTTCTGATATTTTACATGATATCCCATACGTTTTATGTCAAGCTTATAACACCTACAGACATTAATACATATTTTCCTGTGCATGTGGCAGTTTTATACTAACATTTTGCCACATAAAAAAATGAAATCAGATTAAAAATGGAATCATAGTAGCACTACAGCACTTGCAGATATTTGAACACAATGAGTTTATTATAAAACAAATTAACATAAGAACTACAGACCATCAGGTTTTAATGCAGAGGTATAATGTTGTGCTGTTCATACCATGTGCTCTGATGTATAACAGAATTGTATTTTTTTGTCTGTGATTTTTAAAAGAAAAGAAATTTTTTCCAGTGATTACAGTTCATTTATTTCAGTCTTTGGTTTGATACACTTTTTTGTTCTAAGCCTATAGAGAATGTTGTTCATCTTTCACCAGTTTTTAATGCACTTGTTCTGATTGCAGTTTGTTCACTCAGAATATTAAAACTGAATTCACTTGTTCTATGAGAGATGAGATTTAAATGGATAATATTTCAGCCTTCTTGCTTTTAGGCTAATTCTGAGTGGGGCCAAGGAAAAGATTTTATTTCAAATATTATTTGATACTTTGCATTGTGTGAATGCTAAATAAATATTCCAGAATGGGACCTGGGGGCCAAGTATCTGCTCCAGAATGCAAGCGTGTACTGGGGAGCGTGGTTTCCTGAATACAAATATTTAAAAAATGATTTGTCCGAATACCGTCTTCGTAAAAAAATGCGTTATTTGTGCCATTCCGAATATCGTATTCGTAAAAAAACACGTTATTTGTGCCATTCCGAATACCGTATTCGTAAAAAAACGCGTTATTTGTGCCATTCCGAATACCGTATTCGTAAAAAAAACCACGTTATTTGTGCCTTTCCGAATACCGTATTTGGATTCGGCTTCACCCCTAATAAATAATAGGGGTGGACATAGACAGAGAAAGCCAGAGAGAGAGAGGGAAAGAGATTTCATATGTAACATAGGTTTCTAGAAATGATAATACCTGCAGTTATCTCGTACTGGAATGTGTATATAAATGTGCTTTTTGCATGTAGCTGCATGAACATTATAAAAGAAGTGATGTGTGTACTCTGCAGGTGTGTGTGGGAGTGGGGAGACAGACAGTGTGCTGGGGAGTCTGGTGGCTTGTGGGAAACTATAATGATCAGAATTCATATTTAGTATAAGTGTTAGCATTTGCATTAGTGCTCAACTAAACATTTTTGCTGAAGATATTGTTCCATTATCCTCACCTGCGTCGCATAACTCTCCAGTGTAGCCGCTCTCACAGTGGCAGAAAGCATCACCTGAGTCTGAGATTTGACAACGGCCATGCTTACACTGGAGCCTTCTGCATGGGTTGAAGAGCTCCCCCTGCTGGTTGCACAAGGCACCACGGTAACCCTCTTGGCATTCACAGCGGTAGGACTGCATGTCTAGTGGGATACATTTTCCATGTACACACCTGAACGAGAAAGGAAAGTTCCTCATTGAATAATGTTGGGTAGATTTGACATGATAGTATGAAGCATGATATCATACACAAACTCCTATAGCACAAGGAGAAATACAGTATATGGACAAAAATATTGGGACACACCTCCTTATTATTGAGATAGTCAATTGCTTCCAGTGATGGGCAATCCTAATACTTCAGCATACCCACCATTTTGGACACTGCCATGCCTCCAAATTTGTGGACACAGTTTGGGAAAGAACCTTTTCTATTCCAGCATGACTGTGCCTCAGTGCACAAAGCATGGTCCAGAAAGACTCCAAAAGGATGAATTCAGCGTGGGAGAACATGACTGGACTGGATAGAGCCTTGGCCTCAACCCCATCCAAACACCTTTGGAATGAACTGGAACAGAGATTTTGAGCCAGGCCTTCTTGGCCAAAATCAATGACTGACCTAAAAACTGCTCCAAAACTCCAAAAAATGCTGCACAGAAACTCCAATATCTTGTGGAGAGCCTCCCAAGAAGAGTGGAAGCTGTGATAGTGAACCATCTCCATATTAAAATCAATGTATTTGAATGCAAGTCCCTGTTGGTGTAATCCTCAGGTGTCCCAATACTTTTATTCTTATAGTGTATATAGGTACATTTGTTACCGATACAGATAGCTAGTCGGTGAACCACAGCAGTCAGCAAGAACAGCTGCCATTTTCCCCACGAGGATCACTTACTTGCTGCCCTGGCAGGGGTTTGTGGCCGGCTGATCGCAGTGCAGCCCACTCCAGCCTGGCTGGCAGTGGCAGACGGGGCCTGCGGCAGCATCTGGTTGGCAGATACCATGCAGGCAGTAGATCTTTCGACAGGGCTCGCAGCCTGGCACCACGCCAGGCTTCATCTGGGTCTTGGTGAAGTCCTGCAGCTCGTTGTTGATGTACAGGTTCTGGATGCAGCCATGGAAGCTGGAGCCGTTCTGGATCTGCCACATGTGCAGGGCTGAGGAGTGCACATCCAAGGGCATGCCTGATGTTCAGAGGAGCAAGGGAGGCAAAGAGAGAGTCTGATTAGAGGCCAGGGGAGAGAGCGTCCAGTGGCACACTGACACACTTAACAGAGGGCCGGCGTGGGAGTGATGGGAGCGTGGCAAGGGGAAGAGGAATATTTCAAAGAGCCATGTTCCACACCAGCCCTTGCACCACTAAGTGCAAGTATGTAGTCGTGTATGTACAAATGACTTTCCTACCAAAATTTCCACTTGTGACTGCGGTTATACCAAAACAATGGTGGGAATGTTCTGCTTTACCAATAAAATAGTGCATTCAAAATTAAGGAGGACACATACAATTGTATATTTATATAAAATTGTATGAAATTGCATCCTGTCACGTTATCCAACCAGGGCCACAGAGGGTGCAGAGGCCTAGGAAAGCACACAATGTGGATAAATACCCTGTATATGTTGCCAGTCCATTACAGGGTAGATGTAAAGTAAAATGTATCATATTTACACTATAAAATTGTGAAGGTATGTGAGATTTTGATGTTGACATTAACTGGCAGGTCTGGTATAAATTGTGTAACATTATCTATGAAATTGCAGTCAGTACTTAATAATTAAGTAGTCTGATCAGGTGGCAACAACTGGATTTCTGTTGTGTATTCTTAGGGAGGAGTTCTGTATTTAGAGTCTATGAGACATGACCTGACTCTGAATTTGGTGATGTGGCACTCAGCATCTTTCAAATAATATTAAGACAGTGGTTGGCATCTTCCAGGATAACACAAGCAAAAGAAATGTCTACTCAACAAACAATACACAATAGTCGTCACACAGAAGTACAACCAGCAATTCTTGAGATCATTACAATGCTTTGCCACTAGAAATGACTTATGCCAATGTAATATTGCAGGAAAGAATGGAGGAGAGCAGCAGGACTCATGTGAGCACAGAGTGCGTTAACCATTTATTTATTTTTTACCCTCTGCATATTCGTTTTTGTTTTAATTCTTTGGTCTTATGATCTCAAGAGCCGCCGTAACAAATGGATCCACATTTCAAAGAAATACTACCACCATGCAGACACACATCACTTTCTTTCTTGCTTTCCTCCTTTGTAAAAGTGTAGACTGTATCTGATAGGGACTTAAGAATGTGGATTCAAAACTGTGGGCTAGTTAAAATTCTGCATCTAATGAAGCCAAATGAATTAAAATGGGATTTTTTGGGAGGGCCATAGCAAACACAGTCTAGGAAGATGATCAGAGGTGGGTTTAGTGGGTGGGTGAGGTTGAGAGGGTTTTGGGAGAAGGGGTGAAGAGGTTTGGGAGTGACCGGGTGAAGGGGTGGGTGGGGTGTTGGGGGGGGGGGGGTGATTGACAGTAGTGTAATTTAGAGTGCCTGCGGTGGAGGTAGGTATCTGCGGTGGGCCCCTACCCCCCACGTATAGCGGAGCCTCTCCGTTCAGGGGCCGCAGTTTGCCGAAGCTATCCATGGTGGTGGGGAGGCCACCGTCAATGGACAGGTTCACCATCTGGTCAAAGGTCACCAGCTCCACTGTGTGGAACTGACCATCATTGATGGTCTCAGTGCTAGACATAGACACACACAAAGAGAGAGACGAAAAGGAAAGATTTATTAGAACCTAGGTACTATATCAGACACCAAATGAAGTATGTCTTGTATGGATGGAGTAACGATTCGAGATGGACAATGGACTGACGCTGTCCATTGACTTCATTACAAAATATTTCAACAATCTTATGTGCCAGCAACGGTTTTTCCTGCATCCAAACCAGTTCTACCAAAATAAATCAAATATTGTTTACACTTTACTCACTATGAATTAGGAGTTTTGTCATGATATTTTTGAAGAGTGACACAAGTAACCAATTGCACATATGTAGCATTTATAATGTAATAGAATTGCCAATATGATTGAGCAGCAATGAATCAAAGTGAATGAGTTCTATCCAATTCCTTTAAGACACTGAATGTATCGTTTTTGGGAGGAACTCTCGAATTTGGTCACATAGTGCACCATAGGCCTGGGTTCTGTGGATACCTCCCTTCACTCACCTGTAGATGGCATGGCCAGGCTGACTGCCGGGGTCGTAGCTGACCTTCACATGGCCTTGATAGAGTTCCACAGCAATGTGGTCATTGTCTCCGTTATACAGAAGGATCCCATTATCCTCAGCAGTGGACACCTTTCAGACACACACATAGGAAACGAGTCACTTCAAGACGTTTGAGGGACCAGATGATTCCTGACACACTGACTTTACCACAGATCCACACAAGCCAAACTTTAAGCCGACTCACCATTAGACAAACCAAAATAACTGATCACCAGAGCAACAGGACGGTTAATGTTCGCACTACCTGCAGTGTGATATTTGCTTGAGGCCAGTTCTTCATGTCACTCAGCAGCAAGTATGAGTCCCGGTCCACGAAGTTGACGCTAACCAGCTTCTCACAGCGCGGCCCGCCGAAACCTGGCAGACACTGGCACAGCGCCCGCCCTGCCCGCTCCACACAGGGGGCATCATTCTGGCAGTCAGCGAGATCACAGAGGGAGCGCGGGGCAGGAGGCACCTCGCAAAGCTGACCACTGGAGGGGAAGCGAAGATCATGGTGTGATTTTAATAGTAATTTCAGCACTTTTATTACAAGCAATAAAAACTATGGCACAAAATGGCACATTTCCTGAAACAAGCATACAGCCATGGAAAATAAGGAGACCTTTTTTCTTTTCAGTATTTGCACAATTTGTGGCGGTGTGTGTGTGGGTAAAATGCACAGGCTGCATTTCTTTTATGAACCACTGCAGTGTGAACTGTCTAAAACGTTAGTAATGCCTCCATATTTGTTGTGAATGCAGCAGTGTTTCTAAGTGCTGTATTCCAGCAGCTTCATTCCTGATGAGTCAAACATGCACACACACTCTGCTTTTAATATCACTATTTTAAATGCTGCAACTGTAAACTTGAATGTGCTAGCTGCTCCTCTGTAAAGTTTTAAACACCTGGACCAATAGAAATGGTTACATTTCTTTACATTCATTAAATGGGTCTAATTATTGAAAGGAAATAGTCACCCGTTTGCACGAGGTGAGAATCAAAGACATGATTTGGGTTTAACTCAACAACTGCTGTATAATGGTCCAGGATTTTGACCCAGTTTAGGACTTTATTGATCAGAGAGGAAACTGCTTAGACTCCATGCCCAAAAGTATTGGGACACACGTCTTAACTACTGAGTTCAGGTGCCTCCTTACTTCCAGTGATGGACAATCTTAATGTTTAAACATACCACTACTGTTTGGACTTTGTGGACACAGTTTGGGGAGGAACCTTTTCTATTCAGGCAAGCTCCGTAAAGTTGACCTCAACCCCATCCAGCACCTCTAGGATGAACTGGAACAGAGATTACAAACCCTGCCTTCCCAATTCCATATTAAAATCTATATATTTGAATATCATTAAAGTCCCTGTTGTTGTAATGGTCAGGCGTCCCAATATATTTTGTCTGTATAGTGTAACTTCAGAAAAGCCATTAACCTTTACTGCTGTTTGGGGGTAAAGTACTGGATGTCTTCTTTAGGATGTATGCAAAATGGGAGCTTGTATTTAGAACTCAGACTGACCTGTAGCCTCTGGTGCAGGCACAGGAATAGCCGTTGATCTCGTCCACACACTCAGCGTTGTTCTGGCACTTGTGTTCCTGACAGTCATCATAGTTCACACTGCAGTCATCGCCAACATATCCAGGTGCACACACACACCTGACACACACACACACACACACACGCACATAAAAGTGGGTTAGTGTTTAAAATCAATCGATATAATGAACGCATCAACTGTTGGAGATCTTTCCACTGGTTACATTGAAAAAGATTACATTATAACTTAATAAAGTAGAAAGGTTTCATGCCATTTCTATCACTTTAGCTTAGAAAGTTGTCAATTATGATGCTCTAATGTTTTGCAAACAATTGTATGGACAAAAGTATTAAGACAGCATTTCAATTTAGTGAATACAGTTCCTTTAAGGAGCAAGAATAGACAAATTCATGAACAAATTAGTTAAGTAGGACTTACTTAGGACCAATAGAAGTGATGAGACAGGTGGACTGGTGCTTGCAGGGGCTGCGTCCAGGAGCACACATGTCTTCCATTTCTTCACACATATCTCCTACACAAGCACACACAGACATACACAGATTTAAGGCCAAAGAAAACACAATCTTATGGGTATAATTCTATGCAAAAGTTCTGATTACAGAAGGACTTTCCACAGTTTAGAATAGCACTGAATAAACAAAAGATGGAACAGCACTGACCGCAAAAGTGTCAAATCTACCCAGACTATCCTGAATGTCCTGATCCAAAGTACCTCTTTGTCATGATGCACCTTTGCACACTCCTGGGAACTCTATCAAGCAGTTTCATATGGAGCCTTCTGGGAATTTTGCTCAAACTTCAAAGGCAAATTCTTTTTTGTTTTGTTTTTTGTTATAAAAATACATCCACATCAAATTACTATTGTTAGTGAAACAAATGTCAAACTTCAGTCTAGTGTGTCTTTCGAATGGCACAGTGTACCATGTCTGGTGTGTTCTGTCACACAATATGACCCCCTACTTTAACAGGAAAGGCAGATTTGACTGATCTGGAGAATATTCAGATATAGGCCGCTGTTTTTGCGTGAAGTGTAGGCATGGCAAAGCTTTTTAAAAGGGAATTTCAACAAAAATATTCCACCAGAGAACAAAACGGTAGGCATCAGCCAACATGCAAGGATATGAAGAAAAGTTCTGACTTGTCCCAGCACACTGAGCTTTTGAAAAAACATTTAAATCACAAAGCAACTCACAAAATCCCATTCGTCAATTTCCGTAACTGCTAAATCCTTACTCTGGTCAATTAAGAATCCCCAGTTCACCTGAGATACATGTCTCTGGGCCATGGAAGAAACCGGAAACCCCAGAAGGAACCCACACCAGCAAGAGGAGAACATGCAAACTCCACACATACAAGACCAGGACCTGGATTCAAACCCCTCAAACCAGAATCAGTGCTAACCTCCATGCCACCATGGGGCCCAAATCCATTATGTTGTGGTCATGTTTACATGAAATAGATCCTGTTAGCATCCCCATGGGTGGAGTGTGTGTGGAGCTGTATTTTAAAGGCCTTGTTGAGGCTGTGGATGAGAATCAGGTACCTGTGTAGTAGGGAGCACAAAGACAGGTGTAGTTGTTGACTCCATCTATGCAGGTCGCTCCATTTTCGCAGTCATTGTCCTCACAGTCATCAGTGTTAATCTCACATCTCGGACCTTCGAAGCCCATTGGGCAGTAACAGCTACGAGTGAAAAGGGTAAAATGGTGATTTAAAGCCACAGGAACGGCATTTTATGCACAGAATTCCTTTTTTTTAATTCGGCACTTGTTGTTAATGAGCTGGTTTTGCATTCCATTGGGTTTCCATCTCTTTTACATTTTAGAAAGCAGCACAGGGAGTTTGGCCCTCTAGCTGAAACTTTACACACATTTTCACACGTCGCTTAGAAGTCTGTAACCCAGCTGCTTTTCACCATATGACACAAAGCAGAGAAAAAGTCTTCTAATGTTGCTGAGGCACAACTTTAAAGTCAGCTTGTGTTTCGAGATGCTACAGAGACACACATGGAAATAATTAATGTCATTGTCAATTCTTTTTTTTGGTCCAATAATCGAATTGGCCATTGCATTTACTTCTGTTACTATAATGCTGTATCTGTCATTATGTTTCATTAATTCAAACTAGAACGGTAACTGCTTTTGTTGCCTACGTATTGTTTTATTGTTTTTCTTGCAGTCTCCCTCTTTTTGCACAGTCCTGTCCTGCCCATCCTTACGTAGACTTCTGTTCTATTGTTGTTCTTTCTATTTTCACCCACTGAAACATCATTTTTAGTTGTAAATGGGGATTTTAATGTACTTCTGCTGGACCCAGTGCTCATAATGTATATGTTATCCAGTGCCTTTATGTAACACTACTAGGAAAAATCTTTCAGCAGCAGTCGTAAACCGTTCAGTCTGTAAATATTAGCTCAGATTCTCTCATGTTTTCTCAGGTCAGACATGACAAACGCGGCAGCTGAGTGCAAATTTGAACATACGTGAAGGCATCCCCCTCTGCTGTGAGGTGACAGGTCCCTCCATTGGCACACGGGTTGCTAACGCAGGCATTGAGGGCAGTTTCACAATTCTTCCCCTGTGCAGCAATGCAGAATCATGTTTATGGAAAACGTCCCACAGAAATGTGTGTAAAATGTTGTTGGGTGTTTGCTAAAAGCAGAATTTCTGTAATGGACTGTGCACTCTTACCTTGAAACCCTCTGAACAAGTGCACTTATAGAGTTCTGTTACGTCCATCTGGCAAGTGGCGTGGTTTTGACAGGGACTGGACAGGCAGGGGTTACACTTGGTCAGGATGGCAGGATCTACATCACCTGCAATAAACATGTGGACTATTACCCAGCTATTTTAACTGCTTACATAGGAAACACACTGAAGCAAATAAAACTAATTAAACAGTCATAGTTTGGCAATTGTATTAAAATGTAATTATGTATTTTTTTTAATTATGTAATTATGTAGTTTTATTTTCCTTTTACACTCTCCAGACATCTCTCTAGTTCATTCATTTTTGGTGTAAAAAATACCAAATTTACTATTTGTTTCCTGGTATTTTGCTGAGTTTCATATTTAACATGCTGTGCAAAAGTGACACAACTATGGCGCATGCAAAACTCATGCCATATTTTGTATTCTATTTTCCCTCAATATATTATTTTCCAGTATGAATTAGTTTTTGTTAAACCAGCAAATAAAATACACTTCAATTTAATGCACAAATACAGTTTATTTGCCGTATTTAACATTTTACGAACGATTAAGCACAAAATTCAGAACGCGCCATAGGTTTTAGTTCATTTTGTATTCTGTGAAATTCAGCTAATGGATACAAATTGTTAGCTGAAAGATAAAGGTTTCTTTCCTACAGACGTTGTGTTCAATTTTTTGGCAAATTAATGTGTTCATGCTTTAGCATATGACAGAATTTGCATTTTTATAATGGTTATTATAGAAATGGGTTTCTAGCTCAGTACATGCTGATGTACCTTGGCACTCGAATTTCTTGGCAGGTGTGGTGAGCAGAAGTTTGCCCTCCATGCCATGTGGGCCAGTACAGCGGGCGATTCCCGGCTCCTTATAGCCCGTCTTCACCCAGTCTGACAGCCAGCGCAGGCGGCAGTCGCAGTACAGGGGGTTGGCACCAATGGCCCTGCAAAACATCCAACACGCTCCAATCAACAGAACAGAACATCAACAGGCTGTTTTTTCTGCTACATACAGGGTGGTAGTAGCCTAGCTGGTAAAACACATGAAGCTTCAAACCCATTGTGTTCTTGAGCAAAACATTTAACCCTCATTTGCTCCAGGGGGACTGTCTCTGTAACTAATGATTTTAAGGCGCTCTGGATTAGTGTACATGCATAAGTCCCTTTTATAGTAGATAATAGTATGTTATACAATGTCAAAACTACACAATCAATTTGTCTAGCAATACATGTACTGGTGCATTGTGGCCAGTATTTTACCTTGTAGCTACTGTGCTAACCTGGAGAAACCATTAGAAGTGTCTTCTTTGGGCAGTACTGAACAAAGAAGACCATAAAAAAGGTCCATTGAAATAAAGTGATGTCTTGTGGAAAGTCTTCTGAGAATTGGAAGCTGTTTTAGCTGCAAAAGGGGGCCAACTCAACATTCACGTCTATATATTTGAATGCAATATCTTTGAAGTCCTTTTTGTCCCAGTACTTTTGTCCTTATAGTCCATACAAAAGCATATTATAAAAAGCAAACTGCAAACTCAAGCACATATAAGAGAGAACGTATATTTGTTCAGCATGCTATTATATTTAGCATCGTCTCATTACATTACCTCACCTACATTAGTCGTGCGGCTCCAGTGCAAAGCTAAAGAAGCAATACGCTGGTTCATAAACTTTCCTCATAGGGTGAACCACCGTCTGTGACTATGTGATTGTCCCTGATATTGCAGTACATCTATAAGGAACGCAATATGATAAAACAGTGACGCTACACGCTCTATTAACATGTAATATCTATCTGCTACCAGTAGATGGCTCTCCAGGACCTTCCCGAAATCAATTCACTAGGGGTGTGAAGTTAAAACAGCTTGTCGGTTAAAACTACAAGCTTACAAGAAGGAGGTAAGAGAATGTATAGGTGCCACAACCATGTGAGAGTGTAGAAACCACACAGCAGTAAGGAATGATTGGCTCAATCAGTTCAGAGTTGTGGTTAAAAACAACAAGCTCTCTTCTAGCTGCAGCTCTCATTGTCTCTGACATCTGCAAACATGGACAGCATCTGTTAGATCAGTGAGCTCAGACCCTCCTGTCACTGAAAGACAAAGACCAGGCAGAGTAGGTCTGTCTTTAGAGCACATGGTCTCAATCAAAAACACCTGCACATTGTTCAAAGCACATGTTCACAAACATGATAACACGCATCACAAATTTTTCAATTCTCCATGTAGCCTGCTGTGTAGTGCTGAGCGATATTTCTCATACACCACAACACACACAGAGATAAATATTTGGCACCTATTTAGCATTATGTATCAGGGTAATTTCAGAAATCCAGTCTGAAAGACCTCACATCATGTAATCCCATGTTATGCCCTGTACTTCTACTTGTACTTGTACCAGTCTGAGTAATGTTTTGGTTTCTTGTCTCGTCGAGACATTCATCTTCTCCCGTTTCTCGGGTGATAACATTTTCCTCCAGTATCTCGAGGTACTTGTTTTAGCAGAGGAACAAAGGATGTAAGAATGGTGATGTCTTTGGTGCAGTGCATTAGTTACTGACCTCTGTGGAACTGGTGTTAGTGCTGTTTTTACAGGCCTTTATTTATTTTGCAGCACTATTTCATTTTTTAACCATATATATCCATTTCATTTAATATAGTGACTTAATAGAAGTATATCAATTTATTTTAATATAGTGAATTTATAGCAATTATAGTAAAATATATACATTATGTTTTTTAAACATATCTTCAAAAGGTACATGAGGTGGGTAAATGCACTGGACATGCATGAATTCACCAAAAAAAGAGTGTCTGATGACTTGTTGCACCTCACCGTATATTCAAAATCTCATGAATCTACTGAGTACCACCAGACATCAGCACTATGCAACTATGGAGACACTTAGAAACACACACACACAGAGGGTAGGCTGTCCTTAAAACTCCTGCTAGAAAAGTGTGGGAGTTGTTGCAACAAGGAGAGAATGTGGGCAGTGCTGAGTATGGCAGCCACAGGCTACTGGTAGACCACAGGGTGTCTGTGCCATGTGAAGCGACTGTGATGGCAGTGACAGTTAAAGCTACATGTACATGTGTGTCTGTTTGTGTGTGTGTGTGTGGATAAGAGCGCCTTTTAAATGCCCTAAATGTAACAGAAACGTGTGTCTGTCTGTCTGCATTCCTAGATTTAACATAGAACACAATTGTGTGCGAGTGTGTGTGTGCAAATTTGACATTATAGCATTACTCACAGGTGTGACAGGGACACCACGTCACTGAAAATCCCGTCAGGAAGCTCCGAGATGTCGTTACCGTGCAGAGACCTGAGGGAGAAGAATAAAACACAATTAGCTGGGGACACCTCCAGATGGCCAGTAATGCTTCATCAGCAGAACTGCATATAAAACATTAATATTGCAATTTCCGACCTCCTAATTGTCCGGCCTGAGGTCATAAGTTAGATTTCATAGCCATCCACGCCTGGAAGTTCAGTTGAAAATAACACCTGTTAGCTAACATGACGAAATTAGCATTGCGCTAAACGTGTGTGTAAAAAAATCATTGAAGGACAGTGTGGCCCTTCTTACGACTTGGAGGAAGTGTCAGAAAAGTATTTCATGACTATTTTATATATTGCCTGATCATTTATTCAATTGAAATTTTTTGGCATATTGTAACCTGTAAGATAAGATAAAAGAATGTCAGGCAGCTTAAAAGCTAAGTAGCACCCATTTTGAGACCTGTGCTTGTTTCTTAGATAATGGTCAATACAGATATTCCATACAATGTGATTCTACACTGAGTCTCTTTAAGTTTACATGACAAAAGGTGTGGTGAACGATGATTTAGGTTTGCAAAATGTTAACATCACTTGCTAGCCACATTAGCGCAAAAGTAACAAAGCTAAGTTTGGACATCACAGTCTAGACAACATGGGCACAGGGAGATTGTCTCAAATGCAGTCAAATGAACTGGGTGCAAAGAGAGGGGAAAATGCCTGTTTCTTTAAGAGGGGCAATTCAAGCAGCTGCTATATATGTGTGTGAGTGTGTTTGTGTGTGTGTGTGTGTGTGTGTGTGAGAGAGAGTGTGTGAAGACCTAGTTCTGGTAACTTGGGAATGGCCTGTTTTTGACACTGAGGTTTGCAATGACAGCCACAAGGAGAGGCTTCACATACTAAAGAATTCAAAGAATTTCATTTTTTTTTCTTCCCGGGCTACTTTATCAGAGGCCAGTCTGGTCCAGCAATGAGGTTTCTCACTCTGCTTCTCATGGAGCTTAGTTTTCCTGTCTCTTTCCCAGCCATCGCACCGAAAGGGGTCCCTGCGCACCGTGCCTGAATTCTGATGCTCATGCCCTTCTCACGAGAAGGCCTCCTGATTCTTTTCGCTTTCTTTCTCGACACCTGTCGCTGGTGCCATGGTGGAGGCTGGGGCTATCTATTTTCGCTCTGCGGGCTTGGCAAAGAGCTGGAGGTGGAATTTAGTGGAGCAGGGTGTTGGGTTACTGCAGACGGACCGCACTGCCCTGGCTTTGAGAGAGCGGGAGGCAGAGAAAAAAAGAGAAAGGGCAGAGAGAGACGGAGAGAGCGAGGTTTCCTTCCTCGTCTCTCGGCAAGGTGATAAGGTGACAAGACTGAGAGGGCTTAATGGCTGTAAAACAATACGGACGTCTTAATCCATCAGGTCATTATCACGTGCTGCCAAAAAGACCCACGCTACGGTGGAGGGTTCGGAACGCAAGGAGTGATTTTCACAAGTTTTCACAAACATTTTGCACTTCACTCCAAATGCCAACAACCAGCAGAGCCTGGGGCCTGTCTCACAAAGCAGACCTCATCTTAGCCAACCCTAACAAACGTATCCATGGTTAATGAGTTTCAGAATGGTGGTTAACAGCCTTCTCAGTTAATCCACGTTCATGCGCTCAGGCCAGGATTAACCCTCATGCAGGCCAACACAAGTGCGGGATGTTTACGCTAATCAGCCAGTCGAGGGGAATGTGGAGAGTCGAAATAGAAATGATGAAACAGAACTACGTTAATATGTGTATTGTTTTTGCAGTAAATTTTCCATTTGTCGTATATGAACACAGCGCAGTGTAAACAGTATGAAATTCTTCGCTGTATTTAACCCCTTCACCCAAGTGACGCAGCACCTGGGGAGCAGTGTTTGGGGACATTACCGTGCTCAAGGGTACCTCAGTGGTGTCACTGACAGTGGGATTTGAACCCACAACATTCCAATTCTCTAACCACCAGGCCAACTGCTGTCTCTGGTGCAAATTAAAGCATTTGTAATAGTAACAGTCACTGTGTTAGTGCTTATTGGAGGTATTGGAGCGCTGTGTTAGTACTTACGTTATTGACAACAGTGTCTAATATCCTTAAATATGGTTTCCCCGAACAACTGATGCTTCAAGACAAAAATACGATTATATTGACCTTGAAATGTTCAGGGATACTGTCTGATTTGGAAGGGATGGTGTTGGTGTTGCTTGTGTTTCAGTATATTAAGATCTGTAGTACAACTCTGATACAGATATAAATACAGATACAAAAGCAGCCTCTTGTTCCTGCTAATACCGATACCAATAATTTTCCCTTTCTTTAACTGAGCTGTTATTAATACATTTGTTTGGATGGACTTGAAAACTGAAATGGCTCCATACTTCCTCTACAGTATGCTATAAAAGTATATTTAGTGTGATATAAAATTCAAGTATATCCATTACTGGATATAGTCCATTACTGAATACTGCACACAGTGCTGAAATCTCTGGTGGCTCTTTGTTAGACATATAATATACTACTTGAGTGCAGGAACCTGTATTTAAATTCTAACACACACAGCTGCCAGATTTGCCTTAAATATGACTGCTTTTTGGATTATTATCCAAGATAATTGACCAAGAATATTTGGCAAAGACAACTCAGACACATACTAGAGCGCTAATGGATTACATTAAAATACTGGATACAATACAGAAGACATTAATATCTCACAGTATTTAATATGCACAATTCCTAGATGACATTTTAGAGCTGCAATTACTTATAACTGCCCTTTCTGCATCTGAACGCAAATGCATTAATTCAGCCATCATTCTCCTTCCATTGTTTTATCTCTCAGCCTCCCCTGCCTTGCACTCACTCTCCCAAGACAGTGTGCAAACCCCTCGGTCCCCGAAAGGCCAATTAGCAGCCTATTAATACCAAATCGAAACCATGTCCGGCGCCAGACTCTGGCCTGCTTAAAGCTAAGCCGGGTTAATTATTTTTCACTCTCTTCGTAAAAATAATCCGAATAACAATAAAGGGAGAAAGCGAGCCAAAGGTGACGCTTTACGATCGCTTTAGCACGTAAGTGTAGTTTTTGTCAAAGCTAGCTGAGGAACGTTCCGCCTTTCATGCCAGGTGACTTTGAACCTTGGAGCCTTTTTTCGAGTCTTTAAGCGAACTGTAAAAACGGGTAAGCTTGTCATCGAGTCGCAACGCTTTCATTTAACCGAGATGGCGGGAAAAAAAAATGTGGCACCAATTGATATTTTATGGAAAGTCTTTGATGGATCAAACCAGCAGTAAAGAGATCAAAGTTGGGGGAACTGCATTTGCTTCTGTCAGAGCTAAATGATGATGGAGACAATAGGGTGGTCCAGACTAAAGAAGCTGGTGGGGGGTGGAGGGGGGTGCGGTTTTAAGAGATCTGTGTCATGGCAAAGGGATACGTTGCAAATGAGGCAGACTTATATGGTGTGTCACTGAGTAAGAGCAGACTGGGCGCATGCCAACACAGATTTATTAACATCAAAGCCACAGGGCAGGGCAGAAAAAAAAAACGATATTTACTAATGATCATCAGATTTTGGCATCATTTAGGCATAAAAGAGGAGGGGGGCTTTGTTGCAGGCTGTAAAAATGCATGTCTGGTGGGCCACATGTCACGAGTCTGCTGCTCACCCCCCTCCCCCTCCCCCTACACATACAAGCACCACAGGCTGAGACATAAGGTCTGCAAAACATGCCCCTCTACTATTGCCGTATACGCACCCATGCCCCCCCAACAGTCCCATCTGCCACAGCATCCTCTCTTTCTCCCGCACCCCTCTTCATCGCAGATGTCTTTTTATAGCAGAAGGAGTTTCCAAATGCAATTTGCTGACCTTCTCCCCATGATTTCCTCCCTCTAACCCTGGTGAATGCTTAACGTGCATATGCGAGTGCTAACATCATCTGCAGGCCTTCTTCTATCAACAAAAATCGTCTCACCGCTAGACAGATAAGTGGACCTGGCTGATTTTGACAGATGCTAGAATATCCTGGACTCGTACCAAGCATCTCAGGATGGGAATGATGATCTTGGATCAGACCCTGTCTCTCCAAATATAAGTGTGTCTATTAGGCAATTGAAGAAGCATTCGTACTCTGACAGATCAGAACCTGGAATGTGCTCTGTGCTTTAAAACCATCTCTGGATGACTGAAAGTTTATATAGCCCTGAGCTGGCTGTCTAAGCTAAGCTGAAATGTGTGTGGGAAGACGTTTAAGGCAATGAAAAAGTGAAACGTACAGCAAGCGGAGGGAACGGAGGCCTGCGAAGGCAAGAGGTGGAATGCAGCGAAGTGAGTTGTAACTCAGGATCCTGTGGAAAGGTGAAAAGAGACAATTAATGCATTTTCACACATGGAAAATACAACTGCTGTGTTTACAAGGAATTCAAACAAGCATAGCACAAAAGGCTACAGTGGTTCCCCTATCAATAAATCAGCCATATTGCCTTACACAGACTGCCCTCATGTGATTTCTAGCCTGAAATCAGTCCAATCTTTCATTATCCAATGTATTTTTCAAATATAAACTAACAGTATGATACACATATTTGCATGTATACACAATTCTGCAATCTGAATTGGGTGTTTTTTAAACATGGTGTCAAAACTGCCCTCTCCATGCAAACATTTTGTTGACACGTATCCATGGCAACTTGGTTACATTTTCATTTTTAGGCCAAACCATAAAGCAATGGCTGGCATACGTACAGAGTGGTGAGTTGACTCATGTTGGCGAAGGAGGAATTCGTCAAGGAGTTGATTTTGTTGTTACTCAGGTCACTAAAAAGAAACAAAGGCAAAACAGAGTGTTAACTTTGGATCCAGCTCACTTCCTGTACAGCACCTTTCACCTAAACTCAATCAATAGAGAAAGAAAAACACTCACACCAGCTGCAGATACTTGAAGGCGGCGAGTTCTTTTGGCACCATGCTAAACTGGTTGCCGTCCAGGTACCTGCGGAGAGAGAGGCACATTTGAAAACCAGCCCTCTTCCCATCTCGCCCTTTGTTGTGAGAAAGCATCTCCCTTTCTCGCAACAATAGACTCCCACGCTAAGTCTGTGACCCGCAGGGTGTACTACAATTCAGATGCTCTTTCAGCCTTTTGCCGTTTGGCTAGGAGTGTGAGATACTGGTATTCAGTGACTATTGGGTTCATTGGGGCCTGGGGGAGGCTAAGAAGGTTAAGATGAAGCTTTGCTGGATGCCCTTGGCAGGGTTGTGTGAAATAGTTGCATCATTATGTGAGGTTGGGATGTTTGGGCGCGTATCTGTGGCTCTAGGATCGTTAGACCCAAGCATTTGTAAGCACCAGTGCATGTGTGTTTAGCGTTGTATACATCTGTCGAGATGATTGATGACTGCATGCTTTCTGTTATGCCTGTTGGTGCGCGTATGTGGAATTTGTCACTCCCCCCCCCATGCACACATACACACAGAGGATGGGCATCGCAACTCTTCTGTCCCACCATATCCCCCTCCCCATACTCCCAGTACTTATTCTGCTCTAGAGAACACAATAAAAGCCATTGAATGGAGTGACTTGCTGCAGGGGGTTCAGTAAAATTAACTGACCCCTTAACAGCCACCCAGTCCTCCAAAGATTTTGCCCATGGCAGACCCAATTGTCCTCAGGGCCCACTGGGGAAAGGGAGAGAGTTGGACGGCAGTAGTAGCGCTGCCTGTTTGGCGTTAATGACAGTGTTTGAGGAGCAGCGGCAGAAGGATGGCTCCTGATGTGTAGATGAAAGCAGTGCACACCTGGACATTGCAGGTTTGAGAACAGTGAGAGCACCTGTATTGAAAATGACAGGTTGGTTTAGACAAAAGGCGGCTACAGGCCTTGGGGGCCTGGAGTCCAAACATCTATAGAGCCTCATCTCCATCATTCCAAACTCATTAGCATGTCATTTTGCCTTCCTCTGGCAGTGGTATAACCTCTCCATGTTGCCCCCCCTTCTTCTTTGGCCCTGCATTCAGCCCCAGCTCCAGGAATGACATCAGCCCCAGCTCCAGGAGCTCCTGGGAGTCTCACTCTGAGGAATGTGGCTGGGAGAGGAGCTGCACACTGCTATTTATTTTTCTCTCGACCTCCTGTTTATAGCAAAACCAGCCGCTTCAGGGCCCGGAGGAGACGTGAGAGAAAACACTGTGCTTTGAAAATACAGATGAAAACATCAGGTGCCAATAAGCGTTCAATAAGCGTTCTTCTCAATGCATGTCTGTCTATCAGAGTCCATCCGGCAACTTCTCCAGCCCCAAACTGTTTTTGCCTATTTGTTGTATGGTACTGAACTGGGAAATGTGATGCAAAAAATGTCACCCTGGCTCCAGACTTACAGCTCAGTGACGTTGCGAGGAATACCCTTCGGGAGGGCTTTCAGGTGCTTGTTGCTACAGCGTACCACTGTCTCCAGGCAAGTACAGTCGCTTGGGCATTGTGGGCGGGGCATACAGCTCGCGTCCTCATGGCCTATTTCATGGGACACAAGGGAAACGAGAGAAGTGGTCAGTAAAGGACACAGAATGTAAAAGATATGTGGAGGCAGATATAAGAGAGTAGAGTTTTGTGCCGAAACAAAAACGTACCTTTTAAGACGTTCCTAAGCCTTTTCATTTCATGGTATACATTTAGCAAGACCAGATTTGCTTTAAACACACTTTAGAGCAACGGTGTCTAACATTATCGTGTGAGTGTAGCTTTTTATCCCAAACAAGCAAACAACTCCTGATTTTATGTGCTTAATCAACTTAGCCTTAAACCAACTGAAGGAGTTTAAACGAAAATCTTGTTTAAATAAAAACCTACAGCCTCACCAGCCATTTTTGACTGCAAACCTGAAAATGAGTACAATGGGTCCCACAAGTTATGAGACATCCATTCCTTTGACAGTGATGTAACTTGATTTTTGGTGTAAATCGAAAGTTAAAAATCATTAAAGAATGTTAAAATCATTCCTCCATAGCATGTACACAAACTAGTTCACCCTTGCAGTGTGTAAATACGAGATTAATGATGTAAGTCGAGTGGAAGTGAGCATTGCAAACTTTACATGTTTGTCAAGACTGTTGTAACTCGGAGAACCCCAGTATGTTCAACAGAGAAAATGTATCAGAATGCGTAAAATTTGCATATTCCTTCCAGCCAGGAGATATCTTTTAAATACAAAACCCTAAAACAAGCCCACGCCTGGCGTTCATGTACATGAACCTGGACAAAAATTTGGGGTTTGGAAGCAGACCTGTAGGAAAGAGGGATGCGTGAGAAAATGGGCAGAAAGACATTGGCTTGCAAAATCCAACTGGTAGAGTCACAGAGAGAGATAAATGGTGATGGAAATGCACCAAAGTTCTCAAAAAGAAAAGGATGGAATACAGCAGCAAAAAGTGATATAACGGTAAGTGCAGACAGGTGGAGATTAAGATAAGAATGAAGAAACAAAAGCTTGTAGGAGGTAGAGGGAGATAAATGCTGAGAAAGTGAACTGGGCATTAATTCAAGAGAGAGATAAGAACAAAGAGTAGCCAGCACAGCCTAATACAATATCGATCCGGAGAGAAAAAACTAATGACCAAGCAAGGCACACCTAAGGCTTCTCTTCATTCTGTGAACTGTATTGTCTGAAACATGCACTGCAGAAGGTGAAACGGTACAACAGTTAACACAGTCATCTCATGGTCTGGAGCAGTTCGAGTTTAAGAAGTTCGAGGGCAGCCCTACCTTCTTCGCAGCGGAAATCTGGCACAGCCACATCCTGCAGTGGGATCTCCTTTAGAAAAGCAGGGCGCTGGCAGCGCGGGTTCCCTGTGACGATCTTCCGGCTCCGCAACCAGTCGCCCAGCCATGCCAGCCGGCAGTCGCAGTTGAAGGAGTTAGCCAGCAAGTTCCTGCCACAAGAACATAACGAAGAACTAAAAGACGGAGCTTCTCAGGTTTAGTTCCTGTTTGCTTCACATTAACTGAAACCAGGTCTCCCAAACTGCGGTGGAAGTAGTGTCAAAGTTTTGAGATTCCTGTGCAAAAACTACGTACAGTGTAGAGAGGGTCTGAAGGGTATCAAATGCTCCAGGTGTAATGGTGGTCAGCTGGTTGTCGTAGAGCGACAGAAGACGGACATTGTACAAGCCAGTGAAGCTGTTGTTGTGGATGCAGCTGATACGGTTGTTACGGAGCATTCTAAAAGAGAAAAAAGGAGAGGGGTTCCTTGTTTTGTTAATTATTTTTATATATATTTTATATTTAATAGACCCTTTGCTTGTAAAGGGACACTCTAGCCAGAAAGAACAATTAAATCAACATGTGAGATACCTGGACATGTGAGGTACCTGGATTTTTAAATAACTGCCCTCAGATTTACCTTTTGTCTCCAATAAAGGGGAAAAATTGGGGTTAATTTTGTGCTGAATTAGGGTAAAATCAATGTTTTGTGCATATGGTTGACAATTGAGGTGTTGAGCTTATAGACTCATTGTTCTGTGTCTCACAGCCGAATCTTCAAGCTGATGGCTGACGGCAGTAGAGAACAGAGACACACATCACACGTGTGGAGATTCTTCACTCTAGACAAACAAACAGCACAGAGAGCTGCACAACCTGCAAGTCGGTGTTAAAGTGCAGGGACAGAACCAGCGTTCTGCACGGTTCTGAAACGGCACCTCTAGCTAACATGCTAACGCTAGCACTGCAGGGAGTCCGGTCAAGAACTGAGCAGCGCCGGGGCTTAAACTGTTCCCACTTTCTGTTTACACTTAAATTTACAAAGGTATCAGCCTTTGTTTTGTTCTGTTTAAATATCATGTTGAATGTTAATGTTACAGAGAACTTTAATAAAAGTTACACAGTGTTGGACACATTTGTTCCTGCATGTGTATGACGTCATCACGACTAGTCCACTCAACTTGTGCCACCTGTCTACTACCACCATGGTAAAGAGGAATTGGTTGATACCATAGGCATTCCAGTGACTAAACACTGAATAAAATCATAAATTCTGTTTAACCACTATGACTGAGTGATACAGGACACAACAACTAACATCATTAAATAAAACTCAAAATTCTTCAGAGTAATCAACGATTAACATTCAAGCATTTTTATGCTGGGAAAGCTACCTGAAGATGTGCCTCTGTTAGTCTTCAAGAATTTTGGAAAGAGAATAAGCATGCAACTGACAGAAAAATGAACTTACAGCATCCGTAACCCCTCCAAGCCTTTGAACATGCTGCTGCGTACAGAGTCCAGCTGATTGGCTGTCAGGTGCAGTTCGTTGACAGAAGAAGCTCCATCGAACACGCCATCTTCAATTTCCGAAATCTTATTATTACTGAGATTTCTGTGGGACAAATACTAACATTAGGGAACTTTTTATCACCCGGTTTTAAAACACGAGCACCATTGTGCCTTCGGGATCTCCTAAATATCTCAGTAGTTCCTCTAAGACAATGAGCACAAATAGAATCGCGGTTGCTAAAGTCTCAGCTTTGATGCTCCGAATAACTTTGATCAACTTTATCTTGGCCTAAAGTACCTCAAATCTTTTTTTTGTCTAATGTTTTTGTCCTCAGGAACGTAGGAGGACCTTCATTCTTCTGAACTTTCAATGATTAACATGCAAGTGAAAAAATCCCTCTCTGGGTTATGCTTACATTTTCTTCAGCTGTGTCAGGGTCTTGAATGCACCGGTTGCCTCCAGAGATGTGATCTCATTGTTGTTGAGACGACTTCAGGAAAAGTAAGGTCAGAACAGAAGATAAGGACATTCAGAGGCAGAGGAAGATAGTACTACCAAGTCCTGTTAAAACAATCAGTCATGCCGGAAAGGCTAACACGACACCGTGCCGCCTTCTGGACAAAGACAAGTTTTCAGCATTAATGATTGACAAAAACCACATCCTAAACTGAGGCAGTAGGTTCTGCCACTGGAGATACATCTTCTACAGGAAATAGAGCTAGACTTGGCACTGATACAGGGGCTCTGAGAGGTTAAAACTTAAGTCAGTGTATTGTGGTGTCCATGCGGATAGCCTTACAGCTCAGACGTGGAGGCCGGAATGTGTTCCGGGATCTTGGTGAGACGCAGATTGGAGCAGTCCACCACGTTTGACTCACAGCGGCACTTGGCTGGACAGACGGGGTCATTGTTGCACTCGTTGTTCAACCTGGTGTCCTCGGTCCCTGGAGAATCACAAAGGATCAGTCACAAATCTCGCAATATCCTCTGACTGAGTGGCGTTTGCAGTTGCTGGCCACATTCATTCTTGGATAACCCTCAGCCTTCCCACGCTAGGCCACCCGACCACCAACTCCATTCAGATGTTTTCCTCTTGGAGCAGCTCATTGAGTGTTAGGTTGCCTGCAGCAACTCATCTGTCAGGACCTTCACTTTCAAATAATGGCTTTCCCAGTCAAGGTTCCTGCTGTCTTTTGGAACATGTGGTGTGAAACACCAGTGGCTTGGCTCTTGCAGGGCTGTGCGGGAGCTACTTTGCCAGATCAACAGAAATCAAAGCACTTCAGTCAAACATTCAAGGGGAGGTGGGTTCTGTAAGCAAGAGTGTGATTATTCTCCCTAGAGGACATGAACGTAAACCATACAGATTACTGCCCTTAAAAAAACAGGAGCAGCCTTTTCGCTCGCAGTTTGCGACTCGCTAAGAATAGACTTCATGTGCCAAAGTGCTCGAAGGCAGTTATATAATAGGTGTTCAATAATTGAACACACAGATTCCACTTGAAGCCACTTATGGAGGGGGCTATTGTGTGCTTTGGTTGGACGGAGCACTATTGTTGCTCTTGCTACGGCTTCGGGGTGGCTGTTAACGAGCCGAAGTGCTCCTCGCTCCAGCGTGTGGGAGAAAAAGTCCATGCTCACTCACCACAGACATGTCCTTGTGATGAAAAGTTAAAAGCTAATTTGTTATTTAACCAAAGTTCTCATCCAGCGTGAGCCACAAATGATGTTTCAAAGGAATCTGTAACAGGGAATGACATGGGCCTAGAGGGAAATTCAGGACTGGTGGCAAAATTACCCCTTGTGTCCTCGTCCACTGATTTGTAAATATTTAAAAGGGAAATTCCAACAATTTTTTTAAATGTATGTATACATAAATTATTGACTGCTTCAGAGTGGTATAATGTGAAAGGCTCCACTGTACAGACTTGATATATTAACAGCAGTGTTCATAAGAACCAGAGGTTGCGATGTCTACTACAAAAATAGCCATTTTATTTACTATCCAAAAACAACAATAAATCCGCACTTTGTCCTTATGTTGATAACAACAAACCTGAATGTTTTCTATGAGGAACCATAATATTAAATCGATATTATCTCAGATTTATGATAGTGTGTCATATATTACCTGTAAGTGCCATTTCACCACTTTGAACAAGACTCTTGCTTTTGATTATTAAGCAGAAATTTTGAAAAATCGGAGGAATTCCTTTTTAATGTACAGGACGACTGTCTATTCTAGGTCATGTTCACACATTATGACCAAGTAAGAGTCCTGTTTGTCCCACTTTTCTTCTTACTTTACCCCTGAATCCAGGAAGTTGAGTCACACTAATGATGTAGCACTACCGGCTGTTTTGAACGTTACTAGTGTAAATGGTATTTCCAGGGTGATTCATTACACAAAAGCGTGAGAGGAAACTATAAAATTGTTTTTATTTTTTCTCTATTTTTTTGTAGAGGGGTGATGGTGGGTGGCTAATTCCACTTTGTTCGCCACTTTAATTAAGACCTCGTCTGTGCTGGAAACTCAGAGTGACTCATGGCTGGCTGGGGGGCTTCGGCGAAGAGACGAGGATCTCCGACACGGACCATTTCAGCTGTCCTGGGGCTGTTTATCTTTCAGAACTTTTGTGTTGCGTAGGAGGAAGGGAGAGAGAGGGGAGAGGGGAGGAGGGAGGAAACTGCAAGACTGCCGCTATAGGCTTATTATTTTTTTAATGGTCCTCAGATTTAGCGGTGTAAAACCTCAGGACAGTTACTTTGTCTTATGATATAAGGCTTCCTAAAATTCCTGTAATAAAATGAGCTTTCTGCAGGATGGCGACCGAGCCCCGCTTTCATTATTAGAGGAGGACAGATAATGCATGAATCAAGGATCTCTTTGATCTTTCCAGTGCTTAAATTTCCATTAAAGTCTTCTGCCAATGTCAGCTCCTCATTTCATTCACTTGACTGCTCTTCATAAAATTGTATTCTTGGAAGGGCTCTGGTGAAAGGATCCGGAAACATCTCCAGATATGAATCTCTTCCTCCTAGGAATACACCCCCCTACCACCACCACAACCACACTCCCCTCATAGTAAACCGCTGCAGAAGCAAATGACTTACCTTTTTACAAAGAACTCCCTTCAGAGGAACAAAAAGTCGTCACAAGTTGTCAGATTACGTGTTTGTTTTGTGCCAATTTTGACTCAAGAGACGGACTTATGAAGGCCATTCATCATTTAATGAATGTCTATGATGCACTGCAATGAAGTGATAGACTGAGAGTTGGTGGGAAGGGAGGGAGGGCGCAAAAGACAGAGATAGAGAAAGCCAAAAAGAAGGGAAGGGAATGTTGAAGCCCACTCACCTGGAATGGAGTACTGCTCTTTGGCTGTGATGGAGACAGAAGGAGAAAGCAGTGACATCAGTTAGGGGCAATCAAATGGACGAAGTATTAGGCGGACGAAGTGAACTGTGTTGTCAACTGAGCAGACTTTTGGTTCGACCTATTAGACAGCAATGACTAACTTGTATGGGATTGCGCAAAAAAAAAAAAAAAAAATACTGATTTTTGTTCTGTAAATGTGCTATTCTAAGCTTACAAACTTGTTTTAATTATAAAAATTTAATGTTGGAAATATAACCTTTAAATGCTAGAGTTTTAGTTTTAGAAATAATAATGTAATTACACAGTAATGGGCATTTTATAAAAGGGAAAAATCCAACGTTGCTGTGGTAAGAAAGAGTTTACAGAGTTTAGAGGTGCTCAAGAAACCATATGCTGATTTTAAATCTCCATTTACCATTTATTTCCATCTTTTTAAAAACGTGTTAATTAAGAGATTATTGTATGAAAAACCCTGAACTGTTCCCAAAAGTATGTTTATATATGTATATATAGGATAAAGACTGAATACTTGTGCCATGTCTGCGAAAAACTAAAATTATATTAAAATGATATTAAAAATACTGAAATTAATGAATATTGCTTGCGTTTGCAAGGCTACACAAGATCTAAATAAATCCTTTTGTGACAGCTGAATGACTTAAACATTTAAAAAGGCCAACAAGAGTTGTTATCAGGGCTTCTTTAAAAAATCCTGATGTAAATTCACCTCTGATGCTTGTTGGAACCAGCCTCTAGAAATGTTAATATACATTTATATTAGGTAGCCATGAAAGGCTTAGGCAGGCTTCATGCAGCCTTATGAACGCTGTCCTCCTGTCACATGCCATGATCTGGAAATAGGAACAAAAAGAAAACAAAAACAGCAATTTGGCTTTGTGAGGCCAGCTTAATCACTAATTAATTAAGTCAAAAGTTAAGTCCGGGGAAACCTAATAGTGTAATCTCCAGGCCTTGGAGAATAGCTCAGGCAAACTGGCATGCCTGAAGGTCTCTGTTCCATAAATAATAGCATTTTTGGCAGCTGCTGCTGCTGCTCGGACTAAGGCTGCGCTCTGAGACCGTGTTTACAGGGATGGGCCCATCCAGACCGGATTAGACAGTTGTTAGTGGAACCACTGGGGAAATATGTGCCAGGCTGCAAAGCTGCAGCACTAACCCATTTCTAAGACTCTAAGGCCAAATAGAAAGCGCTTGGTGGTGGTATTGCTGGAGTGGGGTGTGCGGAGGGGTGGGGGGATTTTGTGTGTGTGTGTGTGTGTGTGTGTGTGTGTGCATCTGTAAGAAACTCAATGCCATAGCTGGTTGATGTCAGCTTTCTGTGGCTTCCACGTGAAACCAGAAACATAAGATGCCAATGGGCTACTAAAACAAAAAAGTGGCTTGGAAGAACAATGTAAGGAGGAGGGGCCAAGAAAAAACAAACAGCACAGAGCCCTTTGTTTAAGTCCCCAACCACAACTCACTCGCTCCTTCCCGAGATAAAAGGCAGATCGCTTTTCTTCGCTGTCTGAAAGCACATCGATTGGTCTGGGATGGGATGGTTTGATGCAGCGCTATTCAGTTTAGCAATGACGACAATCCCATGGAATGCATGTTAAAGGGAGATGGAGGGCGTGTGCAGGGGGTGGCATGATTTGGCAGAATGGGAAAGGAGGGGAGCCGAGGCTTACCAGAGCAGCGGAACTTCTTGCTCTTGATCTGGCCGATGCGTTTGTTGGCGAGGCGGCGAGGGCTAGCACAACGCGCGCCACTGGTCTCGATCGGGTTGGAGCGGAGATAGTCAGCCAGCCACTTGAGATTGCAGTCGCAGATAAAAGGGTTCTGAGCCAGATGACTGTGGTGAGGAATCGACAAATATCGGACCTTAACATCCAGATAAACATCTCCATCAAACAACAATGCCAAACATTTCAGTTCACCTGAGTGATAGGTCGTCTGAATTATTTAGATATTGGATATATCTGCAAGGGTTACTGATCGGATTTTTGATTTACTGAGCACAAGCACCCATGTGGAGGGCATTAATGTGGGGCTTACCTATTCAGGTTATGGTTTCAGTTCAGGTGTTTGTTAAATAATTAAGTTTTTTTGTCTTATATGTGATGGTAACTGATAATTAGATGCTGATGAAGACTCATTTTCTCAGAAGAGCGTGTGCCAACATGACAGCCATGTATTTAACAACATATCCTGTGCATCATTTTCTCATTAAGTAAAAGTACGTAAGCAAATGTTCGGATGCCCCTTGTCCAATGATATGCTTTGAATGAATATAGAATAATGGGTACAATCTCTACAAATACATGGATACACTATGAAACACAATGTACTTAAAATATGCTTAACTCTACCTTAATTTATCCCTGAAAATATGCCAAACACCTT
>JBBKCR010000080.1:2012997-2023204 GCA_037577295.1 Ladigesia roloffi | reverse complement strand
CTATTCTGGTCCGGCCCCTCTGTCAAATTTTAGAAACCATTGTGGCCCGCGAGTTAAAAAGTTTGCCCACCCCTGGTATAGATCAATGGGAGCTCACTTTTTGCCAAGGAACAGGATGTCATTTATTTGTTATTATATCTCACATAAGTAGTTATATTTTCTAACCTAAATATTATCCATTCCTCTCATAAACCTTGCAGTCTGATTGTATAAAGTGGTTTTATTTTGTCTTGGTAAAAAAAAACATGATCATGCACTTGTTTAAACAAAAAAACGAGGAATTTTGATGAATGTCAGGTTAAGTTCTTTACATATTGACAATGAAATGGCTCAACAGCATCCTTTCCAGAGAAGAGTGGATTAAATGGCAGAAATAATGACTTTTTCTTGTCGTCCGTAAAGGATTAAAGCGGAAATGTAGAATGGACCAGGGCAGCCGGCCGTGAAGCCCAAAGAGTTGGAGAGTTCCGCTAGCTTCCATCTTAACAACACCATGTGTCCCGCTCACCCCTCCATCCCACCCTAAATCCCACACAGGTGTCATCTTGTGCATGCATGCTCCACACACACACACACACACACACACACACACACACACACACCTCCTCACAGCAAAGCAGCCAACATGTATTTATGTGCCAGCGAGTCACTCGGTAATGATCTCTACACTGTGAGTTCATGTGCTGGCCAGGCCTCTGGTGACAAAGTGTACGTTTGTTTGTGTGTATTTAAGTGTGTGTGTGTGTGTGTGTGTGTGTGTGTGTTTGGGAGCAGATTAATATTCCTTGATTATTGGTTGGGTTTCAACAAAAATCTCACTGAACTACCAAGAGGCTGTTTTAAAACTGCAGTAAACCTACTACAGGTAAAAGTATGATGGGCAAACATGCAGCTGCATATCTGGTGAATATCTAGATCTCTCCATATCCTTCAGTTCATTTTCCTATTCATCCTCTAAAGACAATTAGCTGGAAGAGTGGCATGTGGCCCATTTGGCCTTCTAATCAAGGTACCGCTGTTTAAGTCAACATGCTACCGCTCAAATCACCACAGTAGACATTTAATTTCGCATTTCTGCAACATAAAGCTCCAGGAAAAAAATTAGAGACCATAGCAAAGAGGTCCAGCTTCTCAGGTTTTATCTTTTATAGGTGCAAGTCTTGAACTGAACACCTTTGCTGTAGTTTTTTAATAACTGCTGAAAATAATTGTCATAATTTCCAAGTAAAAATATTTTTTTTAAAGCATATATTTTCAAGGAAATGACAATACATCAAAAGAGAAATGATGCAGTGTTTACAGAACACAAATAATGAAAGAATTATCTCTGATGTACTTCTAGTAGTGTTTCGCCATCCAAATGGTCTCATTGCAACAAGGGAGTGATGATTACAGCAGTGTTTTATAGTTTTCCTCATTAAATAAGATCTTATTTGGGTGATCACTAATCAATACCTCCGAAAGGAGAATCGGGTGCTTGTGTAGGAATTTTAACAGACACTGGGGTGGAACGACTGTCATCCTAATAGTGATTTTAAAACATTTTAATAAATTGCAGACTTGTTCACTCATTTAGTACCATGCCACTCAGGGATGTAGTCCTGGAGGGCTGGTGTCCAGCACAGTCTGGTGATTCACTTGGTTCCACTCACCTGTGTGTTTGAGGAGGCGAACGACCGAATTTGGCTGGAGTTGTGGATCCCTGATGTAAGTGAACTAAACTTTCTAAAGTAACACGAGAGAGGGAAGCTTGAATGCTTTTACACTACTTACTTAACGTTTATTATGATAAGTGGAAGAGGTTTGTAAATTGTGGGCGTCCCTATTGAAGTGTCCTAAGATTGTATATCCTCAGCTGACGCAGCATAAACTGTTTTTGTAAACGCCAATTCTTGGGACACCACAGCATATGTTATTTGCTCATATTTTCTCTCCCTACACTAACTCAGCTCAAACAGCCCACAGTCTTCCCATATTCCCACTCCCCATCTCCTGTCTCGCGGTGGCGCTTGCCCATAGCTCTACTCCCCCTGTCAATGAATAGTTCATGTCCTGTCATGTGGTTTACCTATTTGAAAATAATGAAGCATGTTAAAAGGGGCCTGGCCCTCTTCTCTCAGCCCCTGGTTTGCGTTGGGTTCTCCTGCGCTCTTTAACTCGGTTGCCGCTCATGAATGTGAGGCCTACTGTACTTCTGTGTAAATGCACCCTGTTCTGTTCTGAGAGCAGCGACTGTTACTTCACTAGAGGCCCCAAGGTCTGCCAAGGAGACAAGCTTGGTTGCTGATTCTCCAGGAAAAACAGCTCTCTGTGGATACACAAGCTGCTTCCTTGGACAGGGAAAGCCTGTCCTCAAAACTGCCACTTTGGGAACTGCTAAGCATTTAATTCTTAGAACAGGAGCAACATGGGGCCGTGCCGGAAGTGCAACAAATGATAAATTGTCACCATACAGCAAAATGGCTCCTTACATGGGTGTTCCCCCAGTTTGTTTTGATGCTCAAGGAGTCAGATATCATGCTGAATTTTGTTTGGTGTTCCAATATCCCGTAGAACCTAATATATTGCAATTTAAATACTATTATTAATACCCACATTTCATTTGAGGTCTTAGAAACAAGTGGAAAAAAACAAGAGCATTGAAACCACGAGAATTTTCAGGATATTCTCCAAACACAAGTGGCTGGGAAAACCCACGGCGGGAGGTGGGGGGTCCGGAGAGTGGTTGAGCGGCGGCATTACGAGAAGCTAATGGCTAGCATGTAGGTGAACAAATACAGGTTTCAGGCTTTTTTTTTTTTTGACGCCATCAAACCACAAAAACCCTGAATGGACATGGGTGAGAGGTTTAGAAAGTTGGAATCAAACCTCCAAGCCTACACTTGTCCATTCTGTCTATAGCTGGCAGCTCTCAGGGAGGTTAAACCTCAACACTCTGAACTCTGAGTCAAAGCCTCTGGAGTACATCTGCTGTTATGAGGAGTGATGACCTTGCAGACCACAGTGGTTCTCATGCAGCCTCATCATGTTCTTTAGGTGATAAAACGAGGTGGGAAGCAACAGCCATGGCTTCCCCTGGGAAAATGTAAACACACCACCTGGATCTCCATTACCCCTGCAGGTCTGACAGTGAATCAAACACATTTTACTACCAGTTCTAAAGTTTTAAGCTTTTTTTATCGGGAGGCCAGCAGCGTCGGTGCATGGGAAAGGCCTTTATACACTTACAGTGATTTATTCAGACATGAACCATGTGTGTTATTGATATGTTGGTGTTTCTAATGTTGGCAACGTGACAACCAATATGACTGGTCACCTGTGCCCTTGCATCAAGAAACTGCTGACAAAAGAAAAAAGAAAAGGATTAACTTGTTTTCTGCTGCATCACATGAGATGTGAGCATCTCCAACAGCTGCTCATGTTGAGTTACACGCTGTGTATGAAAGTGTGTGTGTGTGTGTGTGTGTGTCTCTTGGGCAGATTATGGGACAAACAACTAAAGTAATGTTTCATCAGCGTAGGAGTTCACAGAAATAGCAAATAAATTCGGCAAATCCGAGACTCAATCATGTCTCCTGAGAGACCAAAATGTGAAAGAGCTCTAATTAACAGATCTGACATCGATTCCACCAGAATCAAGACTTCATGGTTAATACGAGGCTTGTATTTGACTTGCTTGCGGAATTATGTGTACTGTCTTTGTTTCCATTCCACAACGGCAGCTGGGAAGGTGGCGAAGCAAGGTGGTTAATTACCTGAGCAAGAGAACTCGTGTTTCTGGATCTCGGCCACGTTGATCCCGCGGAGCTGGGCCGGGGAGGAGCACTGCGTGAACAGGCCGAGGGTGGGCCTCTGGCGCAGCCACTGGGACAGCCAGGAGAGATGGCAGTCGCAGTTCAGGTTATTCGAGTGCAAGCGGCTAGAAAAGGAAAACACATCGATATTTAGCATGTATGGACATAACAGATGTCACAGGTCCATGCAGGGCGGCCTTAATGTCCCCCTGGCTGGGAGACACCCTGGACTCTATCTATTAAGTTTCACTGGGCAGGATGATCTCTACTTACAGTCACATACTGCACAATCTGTGCATGCTAGTATTTAGCAATCAATTAATTGATCTGGCTCATGACAAATAGATGAAAATGGCACAAATTCACACTCCATTTGTTGCAATTAACACATGAACTAGGCAAGTGAGGATCCCTTAAATCAAAGTCCATATGTTTAATATTTCACATGCGATTGCAAGAGTCTATTATTATCACTTAATTAGTATTTAATGATACTTTTTTAGACATTTTGCTATCTAAATATTAAGACATGAATCTCGCTAATAATATGTTACTTGCTAATGGAACAAGAACGTTACCACATAAAATTCCACAAATTGCAACAAAATAAAAATATATTTTGACAAGATTTTATTTTACTTAACTTGCCAATAAACAAGTTGTGTGGATTTCAAAAATTACCTGGCAACCAGCTGATTATGTGATAAAGAAGACTGAGTCTTCCATGTGGTAGGATAATACCAGTGAGCTTAGACTTGGATTCATAAACTGGTTATATGTAAAAGCCATTGTCTTCCTATAAGTGGGGAAAAAGACCCTGGTTCTGTCTGGATTTCATTAACTAAAGCCATTAAAGTCTATTCTTTCCTAAAGACATCACATCAAAGATTCTTCGACAAATCCCAAAACATTAATCAAATCTGTAATTTTGCTGAATGTCCTGTAATCTGAAATTTAATATGATTTCCTCAAAACACTAGCTAAAATGCTACACAATTTTTTTGTGCTAGCATTCCTCCCCCCCAGCATTGGAGCCAATCGCACTCATCTACTTTTTGACATGCTTTCACATTTCGCAAATATGTAACAATAGGGTCGGAGGGAGGCTATTTATTTCTGGGGCCGTTCGCTCTGAGTCTTCCAAAGATCAACTGAGGAAATGGTTTCTGGCACGAGTACAAACCCCAGTGTGGCCTATGGCTGCCCACCAAGACTCTGTGGAATGACACAGTGTGTGTCTTCTGGCCTGAAGCATTGTGGGACAGCGGTTTTGCTACGCTGCCGGGCTGCTTGCTGAGTGGACCAAAAAGAAAACCCCCTCTAAGCAAATAAAATGTCGTAAAATTTAGAGGATTAGAGCCCAGCGAGACTCTCTGCTGCTTAAAAGTGCCAAAGGGAATCTTTCAATCCGCTTTTGTGGCGAAAGGAACTGCCACGATAAATGTTTCACAGACTGGAATGACTGCAATCTGTCACTGTGAAAAATATTTTCCCTTTCAGCTATGATGGAGTGAAATGTTTGACAGGGAATGATTGAGTATTTGAAGGAAGTGAGTGCATATCAGCGGTTCCCGTACTTCATTCATTTGAAGATAAGTACCATCGGAATGTAATTTATATTTACTTGGGGGAGATTGTTGGTGTTAATAAAGCACACAACACGTACAAAAGTATTGGGACACGGCTGTTCTTTCGGGGTTGGGCTAGGCCCGTTACTTCAAGTAAAAGACAATCTTAAAGCTTCTGCATAAGAAGACATTTTAGACAATGGCATTCCAAATGTATGGACACAGTTTGGGGAAGAATCTTGTCTATTCCAGCAGGATTGTGCCCTAGTGCAAAAAGCAAGGTCCACTAAGACATGATTTTATGAGATTGGTGTGGAAGAACTTAACTGTCCCACACCTTTGGGATGAACTGGAACGAAGATTGTGAGCCAACATCCGTGCCTGATCTCATAAATGCTCTACAGAATGAATTGGCACAAACTCCTACAGAAACCTCAAAATCTTTTGGAATGTCTTCCAAGAAGAAGGGAAGCTGTTGTAGCTGCAAAGGGGGACCAACTCCATATTAATGTTTCCCTGTTGGTGTAATGGTCATGTGTCCCAATACTTTTGTCCACATAGTGTATATTATCACTCACAGGGGTTCAGTTGTGGCCCAGATCAAAAGTTTTGTAATGGAGTGAAATTTGGTATTATTAATTTAATACAATATTGACATATATGCCTAAAATTCTAAATTTTAAGTTTAAAAACTGTATTTCCTCACTCATTTCAGTAAGCTCTGAACGATATTATGCCTTTCTTGGCAATTACTGCGGTTTCTCCAGGTTAAATTTGGTGACTCGTGTGACTTGGGGTTTGGTGTGCGTTTGTGTACATGTGACGCACATGTGTGTGTTACTCACAAGGTCCTCAGCTTGGGCATGTGGTTGAAACTCGACACCGGTATGCCGCTGATGTTGTTGTTGTTCAGGGTTCTGTGGAACATCAAGCAGAGGAGGCACAATTAAAACCAGCCATTCCTTCTGCCCAAGGCTCATTCGCATTAACTGACTCAACTCTTGATCTTGCCACCCAGACTGAGAGTGTAACCCAACCCCCACCCCACCCTCATTTTTTATTTAGACCTTCTGATCTGAAATCAGTTTTCCTTTCTCTTCCACAACTGTTCAGGTTTGGACTGGTTTGCCCTGCACTGCTCAGAGGCCAACTTGGCAGTGTTACTGTTAGAGCTGCCGGTGCTAAAAGTAGTGTCTTTCCAGCCTGCCATTCTTCTACCACCTGCCTCTGTCCCTAGTTCTGTACCTCACACCCCTGGAGGGCATGCAACACTCCGCTTCTCGCAGATGGAGAGTAACAAGGAGTGGGAGACGGTCGCTCCTGAGCGATGTCTAGCAGATAAAATCCCAGCAGAAATGATCAAAGGTGCTCACAATATGAAAAAAAATGTTTTTTGGAGATTCTGAAGCCACTGTGATGTCTGACAGGGGGCAATTGCTTCATTATAAGAAGCAGAATTCTATTTTGCGTTCCTCAAACCTCTGCTGGAAGGATCGGGACCGGACGCATTTCTAATGTGAGGGGGAGTTCGGCTCTCTACATCTCGACTGTTGCCTAGGAGGGCAAAAGAGTGTGTGTGTGTGTGTAGAGGGGATGAATGATTTTGAAAAGTGGGGGGGAGCTGAAATAATGGTACAAGTGCCCATGGCTGGAGGTCATTTTAATCATTTTAATTAAACCGTGCCATGCTCTCTACCAAGCACCACCCCACCCAATCACCAGCGAAGCAACATACAACATACAAGTTGGCAATATCCTAAACTCCTCCTCAGCCTTCGTTGGATTAACGATCCATGATGAACATTAAACCTTAACTTTAGGTTAAGTAGTGGTGAACCTCAGATCTTTGGCTCCCATTATACTCAGCAGTGTTACGGGACTCTATTAATTTTATGAGGTCCATTAAGATAATGAGAAGTGGGAAGCGGTTGAGAGATGTGTGTGTGTGTGTGTGTGTGTGTGTGTGTGTGTGTTCATGTTGGTGTTTGCCAGAGCGTGGTATCACTTACAAAACCTCCAGGCCTCGGAGCGCACGGAAGGCTCCGTCCTCAATGCAGCTGATGTGATTCTTGTCCAACTGACTGTGGAGTTGAAAAGAAAAAAAGAAATGTAATTGTTTGAAATGGTTGTAGACACACATTTACACACACCTTTAGTAGTTCGAAAGATCAATACGCATAATCTGTTCCAGCACGTGGAACATAATGATGGTGAGAATGTAGAACGGCCCATTATCCAAAGCCACCCTCATTACTCTTATGTGCTGTAATAACAGCCGTTCTCTGGAGCAGAAGATCATTATAGGTGAGACCCAAGTGCACTGATGGGTGAAATCGATACTGATGTAGTCATTGCGAATCTTAAGACCACTTTGGACTTGGCATCCATTCCCATGGGGCCTCTGTGCTCGCCCAAGGATGAATTAGCCTGTATTGACGTATTGTCAGTGTAGGGGGCAATTAATTGTGTCTCTGCATGAAAGTTACAGAAGGCACTTGAGAGTACAAAGTTTGACGCTAGTTACTGACAATAAACTGTTTAACAATTGAAGATATCTTCAGGATATCCACCAATCCACTGATCTATCCACTCACCCAATTAAAAATAAAATGGGTTCTTTGCAAAGGCCATAGCAGTGTTGCTCTGTTTATGGCATTATTCAAATAAGCATTTGTGGCATTTTGTTTTAAACTGTGTACATATATATGGATATTTATGGATGTTGAACTCACAGGTTCTTGATGTCGGTGGCTCCACGGAAGGCCTTGCGGGGAATGGCCTGAATGAAGTTCTCACTGAGGTCTCTGTAAAGGCAGAGAGATTGATGTATTAAGGCCCGAAACTCAGGAAACCATGTGACATTGTCACAATCAACGATAGAGTCATAAGAATAACAGGTCATAACAATATTACATTCATAATGGTAATATTAATAGTAAAAGGTACTAGTTTACTCCGTAACTCCACTATAAATATCAATTCCAGGACCCCAAGTATACAAAACTCCGTTTGTGATGGCACCAATGGCGGCTCCCATTCAAAGTGAAGAGGTGGACCCATTTAGCCATTTCTAAAAGCCATTGATGGCACTGTTTGTGAAGGGTGTTAGAGAGTGCTGGTGGCGAGGGAGGTAGAGAGGGAAGTAGGCAAGGAGAGAAGAAAGAGTACGAACCAAATAAGGTTAATTAGCATCAGCTTTTGTTCAGACGCTCAATGGTGAGTTCGAGACTTTCAGAATACGGCGGTCATCCGCCCCCATAGCCACCATGATAAACAACTAAAATATACATTTTCCCACAGGGCCAAATTTATCTTACTGCGGCCTTTTAATAACCTCGAGCATGTAGACGCACTGGTCAAGATGCAATCAATAAACAGCACACATTGAAAATGAGGCCGAGCTCCTTCCAGTAACTTAACGATCCATCTAGATGCTAAATAGAAGCCAAAGTTGAAGTGGATGTGCTGTCTTTTGTGCAAAATCCTCGACAAAATGCATCGCTAGTCATGCTAATCTTACAAAATCCTTGTTCAAACTCTTCTAATTAAGCAGGCATATGCGCATCCAGACAGCATTTCAACACCAGAGGGGGGCGGCCTGGAAAATGGAGATACTGTTGCCACAGCAAGCGGGTTACACCATGCACCAAATCACTGGGTGGTTCTCTTTTAATGGTACAGCAGCAATTAAAACAAACAGAGGCTGCCAAAATATGCGTTCCAAGGATGAATCTTTGATATGCTGTGTTTGGATTTGTGCTACTTCTCTGGCTCTCATAAACCGACGAATACCAACAAGAGCGGCCTATAGGAGTGTAATGGAATGTCACTAAGGCAACTGTGCATTTGTGTTTTGCTATATGATATTAATAGAGGTTACTGAACATGTCTTGTCTTGCTGCAGTCAACAGCACCATAAGATGAATGCCTAGACCACAGAATGATTCTAAAGTTGGTGCTGTATAAAGTCACGCCTTAGATTACATACTGTTAAGCTTTTCTTTCCCCTTTGGACCCACCAGCTTAATATGGAATGTCAGTGATCTTTCAAACTGTCTAAATCTGTAAATAGTTACGAAAAAATTCAATCACAGCTTAAGTCCTCCTAAAAATGGTTGGAACTATTTAAAATTAATTGCAGAGACCAGTTGGAATTGCAAAAGACTACTAGAAGTATGTCAAAGGTAATTAATACCAGCTTGTTTATGGACAAGACACTGCATCGTTTCTCTTATTTTGATGGCTTGCCATTTTCTTTCAAATACAATGTAAAATACAATGCTTTAAAGAACATGAAATTGGGAGAAATATTGTCAATAGTTCTTAAAAACTAAGGTAAAGCTACTCAGCTCAACACTTATAAGACAAAACCAGGGAAACTAAACATTTTTACACATGTATTTTCTTTTCCAGAGCTGTTTGTTTGCTGATGCATGAGACGTTGTTTCAGAAAAGTTTTGCGTAAAATATATTAATATGATTCTGGTATAGTGGAATGGTACACCAAGGGTATTGTAAAGAAAATGAGAAGAAGAAATGTTTATTTACAATAATTTTACAATGATCAGCTTTACATATAAAATACCAGAATACAGTTTAAATGAAATGGTTATATTTGAGATCTAGATATTTCAACACCAGTTCCATTTAATACCACTACACCAAAATTTAAGTTTCTTTGTTTGTTTACATCACATAACACATAACATTTAATGACACTAAAATACAACAGTAAATTAAAAAAATGCAGCAAACCCAGCAAAGAGTAAGATTTGTCCCTTTCAAGAACAGAATGAATACGGTGTGTTTTTTTTAAGCCATCTTAGTCAAACAATGAACTTTTAT
>JBBKCR010000080.1:1973897-2004118 GCA_037577295.1 Ladigesia roloffi | reverse complement strand
GTTTGTTCCTGCTAAAGAATCTCTTCCACCCAGCCGATTCATCCCTGGCTCAAAAGGGGCTAATTCCCCGGCACTGAGAAAACAAATTCACCTTCGACTTGGATGACCTGGGGGTAAGCAAATAAACATCTAATTTTCATTTTTGGGTGAACTGTTGCTTTAAGTCTGTAATTTTGTATTGTCAGTGTAAGTTGTATTTGTTTATTATACCTTTATTGTTCCCTAAACAAACTGTTACCTTGCTCTTGAAAAAAACACATATTAATGAGAACACCCCACATTCTTCATACTCACATCACATTTACAAAAAAACAGGGCCCCACTTTTTATTATGTGTCTCTACTAATTACAGTTTGCTACTTCACAAAATAACAGTGTTACTACTGGTGATGTAGTCACTGCTACAGCTGGATTACAGTAATAAAACGTAGGTAATTACACAAATGTATTAACTTCAGTTTATTTACACAAGTGTACCACAGTCGTATAATTACATGACTAATATCTGAGGCTGATACACAGGTTTGTATATAAGCTGTACTACTGTGATCCAGCTGTAACAGTGAATACTTACACAGTAGCAACACTGTTGTTGAGTGAATATTGTTAGTAAGGACACGTAATATAAATGGGGTTCTTTAAGGAACTACAGTGGCTCTTCTAAAGACTCTGTTAACCTTTAAAAAACTATTTGGGATGAAATGTGTCACAAAAAATGTAAAACACAGCAATATCTGACAAGATGCAACAGATAACACTGACTGGAAGGTCTAACATCTGCACTTAAAATCTTGTAAAGCCAGGAAATCCACACTATACAGATTGAAGAGTCATGGGAAACCTTGCAATGGGGCAAAATATAACAATATTCGCTTTTATTCCAAACAGTACATTCCGTACTTGATGCAGCAAACCTAGCACAGATAGTAAAGTGCCGCTGACATTATTTTAAGAAAGCAATTCTTTCTTTTAGGTGGTAGTTTTCATTTTCAGATTTTCAGATTATCAGTTATCTGAGATGGACGGGTGACCTGTCCAGTGTGATTCTATGGCTTTCGCTTCTATTACCACTGGGATAGGTTCCAGCATCCACTGGTTAAGGATAATAAACGAGGAAATGAATGAGAGAATGCTTGAATGAATTAATGAATAAATGAAAGAATGCTTGAATGAATTAATGAATTAATGAATGTGTAAATGAATGAATGAATGAAAGAAAGAATGAATGAAAGAATGAATGAAAGAGTGAATGAAAGAATGAATGTAAGAATGAAAAAATGAATAAATTAATGAATGAAGACCATTTTAGAGTCTATATGCCTTAAACAAATTTGGTTAAACTTGGAAAAATGATAAACCACACACTGCGGTTTACATGGCACCCTCAAGGACCCCAGGTTGTGACTTGGCCATGCTGCGTGACAAGGTATACCTACAGGGGTGGCTCAGTCTGTCAAAAGACTTGGCAGGTCCTTCTGTTATGACCAACATGGTTATCGGACCATTCATCCGCTGCTCTGTTTGGAACAGGACATGAAGGCCCTGGAGTCTGTGTATGTGACTGTTACAAGACTCTTCCTGTTTGGTTCAACCATTCCTAGTTGACAGTAACTACGGCTCCATACACACAAGTGTCAAAGTTCATAGCAGGGACTTTCATCACCACTGCAAGTCTCAAATACAACAAAAAACCAAGCTTTTGGAGCCTAAAAGACATTTCTAGGCCTGTTTATCTGGGAAAATGCCCAACGGTCACTTTCATGAACACCATATGTATTAATCCCTTTATTAGAAGCGGTCTGTTTGTCTCCTATTTAAATTTCCTGACAGAACTGTGCACATTCCATGATCATGTTTTAGACCTGCAAACTGTGGTTATTCATCACTGTAAATATTAATGAGTGTAGTTATTGATAGGAAGCCACAGGAAGTACAAGAAAACATCAAGATACATCGAATGTTCAGCCAGGCATATGGGTTATGGTGACATAGTGAGAAAGATGCTTGCCTCTGGACCAAGTGGTCATGGGTTTGAATACTACTTTCAACATACCACTACCTGAGCAAGACTCTTAATCCCAAGTTGCTCCAAGAGGATGTCCCCTGTAGTTAGGGAATGAAGGTCGCTTTGGATAAAACCATCTGCTAAATACCGTAATTGTAAATGGATGCCTGACTACCTTTTCTTACCAAGGTATCAATTTAAACGGATGCATTAAAGCAGAGATCTTCAGGTCTTTGAGTTTGAGAATCCCATGTTAGGAGGACCATGCGGTAGGAGCGAGGGAATTCCTCAAGGAACAAGAGAAAAACGCAGGACGGCAGAGACAAATGAAGTGAGAAGAAGACATGAGAGGAGGAGGCTGCTGGCAGAATCAATAAATATCTTCTTGTTTTAACGCTGAACTTCCCAGCACACTCCAAGTTCCCAACGAGGAGAACCCTGTTACCCATTTATCCGCCTATCTGTCTGCATCCATCAGTTCTGGCGCCTGTCATAAAAATCAGCCTGTCTTAAATGCAAACAGTGGGCATGATAAATCGCTGCTCCCCGCTTTCTCTCGGCATCTCCCCAGAGAAAGGGAAAGTGGTTCAAAAGTGTGGGGAAAAGAAAGACACAGAAAGAGAGAGAGACAGAAAGAAGAGCAAAAGGGGTTGAGGTGTGACAGGCGGAAAGAGAAGACGGGCTGGATGACGACATGCTGGAAGCCCGGCGGGATGAAACGACAGAGAAGGTGTTAAAAGCGAAGGATTAAAGGAAAGGAGAGAAAGGCAAGGCAGTCGGATGAACGGAGCACTCAGTCTCTTCTCTATGGCCTCTGGGCCTTCTGGGCGGCAGCCAAAAAAGCAGGACGGGTTTCTGCGGCAGCCTTAGGTCTCAAGTTTGTATGTGTGTGTGGTCTACAGAGTCGGAGTGGGAGTCTGCTTGTGTGCGTGCAGACAACACATACTTTGCTCATAGCTCTCTTTTCACCCTGTAGCCCCAGCATCCTCCATCATAGTCTATCTCCGGAGACAAACAAGTCTTACTGCCGTCTGGGTCTTTCACCAAAGCACTGCCATCAGACCAAGACTTTCAAACTAGTTTCCACACAGGATGGAACTGGAGGCCTCTACAGATGGTCTTCATTCCCCTGGTCGTCCATCTACCACAGTCCCCTGGTTGTACTTCCATTGATAACACACAGCTTAACATACAGAACATCTCAGTAAGTAGCAACACACATACCAACATCTTTTTTCTATTTTTAACAAATGTTCTTTCCAACAAATGGCCTCAGCTTTCTTCTTTACCTCAAACAAAAGGAACTATATACTAAAAAGCATTCCTGCTACTAATAATGAAGCGTCAGTAAATATTATTCAAAGATCATGCTGAACATAACCCCTCCCCCGCATCACTTTCATGTTCCTGTGAGGCCTTTACTAACAACAGAAAGCTATACTTTCAGCTGCTAATTGTGAATTTAGAAGTTTTAATGGGAGGTAGTGGGAGTCTCTTCTAGCAATACAGTATTGAATTTAGCCAAACTAAGTATGATATGTAAATTGTAGATTAAAATGGGCATGTCATTCAGCCAAGCTATGTCTACTGAAGTAAGCGAATCAATTACTTTTGCCTATGACCAAGTTTGTCAAAACAACGTAGCTGGAACAACTGAATATACAGCACATTTTCAGACTAATTCAAAACTCATGCAGATGCTTCCCTCGCTCACCCGGCCAACACAATTCCTTTTATTTATTTGAATTTGGGAGCAGTCAGCAGGAAAGAACTCATTACATTGAATTATCTCATTTTGGGCCAGTGTCCAGTGGGGATTGATCTAGCAGGGAGCCTCTCAGCTTCACTTCCTTCTGAGTTAACTCTTGACATTATGATGGAGGAGCTCATACCCACAAGCTGAATTTACGCAGTGCAAACCGTTTTTTTAACAACATAATGTTTATTGGAAGGATACTGCCATTTGTTCTTGATGCCCAAATTTATATGCATGTTTATATTTCTTGTATACATTTCATTCTGGGACTGTCATCAAAGTTCTTTCTAGGCTTGCCATCATCACGACATAAAACCTGAGATGGTTATTGCCATTCAAATAATTTTAAACTTTTTTGGTTGAAGGACAAGCCTAAAGTGGCCACTGAGCTATTTTTTAATACTTAGTTTTCAAACTCAAATAAACAAACATTACTCAAATCTACCCCATATATGAGGTTATAGCACAGTATTAAAAGTTAGAACAACTTCATAAAACTCCCAACTCATCTCAGTAAATCCAGCGGCATGCAATTCTGAAAGCTAATGATTGAGGAAAGACACTGTGATCGCCTCAAACAACTGCCATCAGCTCTAATAACTGAAATCAGACAAGTCTATAAGGCCTAGTTCTGCCTTGTTGTTCTACGGTCATTAGCACTTCCATTCTTTACAGCAATGATTGCTGTCCCTCGGTCAAAAACATCTAACACATCTAGAAGTCACTGTGGGTGTATTGGCTCAATAAGTGGATCTCAATGGAACGGGGAACCTTAAATACACTTGGACTCCCTACGGCTGAATAGCAGATATCGGCAGTCTGAGGAGCGACTTGGAAGACAGAAGGAATCGACCAAGCTTGAGTTGCACTGATTGATTGAGTCGTCAAATGCTTGAAGGTCGATCGATTTGTCTCAGAATGTAGGTGTATGTGTGTGTGTGCATTCAGGTACAATACATATAGACTTATTGTGCAGAGGTTTTCGATGCCTGCCAGAACAAGTGCTGAGACTAATTGTATGTGTGTAGGAGAGAAAGAGAGAGTGCTAGAGAAAGGCAAAGAGAGAGAGACAGGGAGAGTTAGAGAGAAAGAGAGAGAGAGAGATGCTATGGCCAAAAAGAGAGGTGTAACTGTAGCACCGACTAATAGTCCATTACTCCATTACAGCACTTTAGTGCTTGGCCAGGTCAGCTCCTATTTGGGACCACATAGTGCAGCTGAGGAACATTTTAGTCAGTTTTGCTGAAACTAAATGGCATCAGCAGGTCCATTATTGGGCTACTGGAGAAAGCTATCATTTCAGGCACATTTATCTCTAATAATAGCCACCTAAAATGAGTACAATTGTTAGAAGTAAGCTAATTCTGTATGAAAGTGGCTTGAAGGTATTTTATTCCTCCATTTCTTGACACTTAGGAGAGCCAGGAGATCTATGCAGGCCAACCAATCATCATAACATACAAAAAGGAAAACTGATCTCATGGAAATAGATGTTGTTGCCCCAGTTACTGAAAAAACACCTCCTCTCACACTCCTGACAGATGCCTTGCACTGAGCCACAGTACAAGATGCTCGATGGAATCAAGAAAATATACAACTGAATCAATATACGATAGAATACCATTTGTATCAATACAATTGAATAACACAAATGGATGTCCAAAATTGATTCCCAATGCAGCTAAGATTCCAAGAAGCTTCAACAAATGTTTCTAATATTGCCAATAGTGAATGAAAGCTAGCATATTTTAAGTTAAGTTTACCCCATTTAACCCAAGACTTGTTTGGGAACCCAAGATGGCATTAATACCCTAAATATCTGTGGGGAAAAAAATTGACACCAATCTTTTTAAACTGTCCATGTTGCATTAATAGCAGTCTGGAAAGCAGTCAATGTTGTCACTTTTCAAGCTCAGTAAAGTCTTGTTAGCGTCTTCATGTAAATGACCCTTCTTTTCCCATAGGTATTTGTTTTCTTCTAGTTTAGCACCAGTCGCACGATAACATCCGCATGTCCACTCACTTGCCATGCATTCTGCTATGTTTACATAATTAAATATTACAGACTTCACAGTTAACATTGTTTTAATGTGTGGTCTGACTAATCCAAACATTTGCGTTCACACATACAGCTCCTACAAAGTTGCATATTGTGAAAGTGGCTTAAGACCAACATCTTGGTTGCAACCATAATAGCTTAGCTCAAAATATAGCTCAAAATGTAAACTATACACAGACATATTCATACGAGCCCCACTCTGCTCTTCAGAACTCTATTCTACAGAAGTGCCAGTGTTCCATTGAAAAGCTGAACTCCTGAATCCTTATTGATTTCGTATAATTAATGCCCAGGGTTGCGACATTTTGCCACAGACAATCAATTGCAAGGCCTTGGACTGAAAAATGGAAAAAAGCAGACAGTACGAGTGTTCGGACAGCCCTTGATTATTTGATTATTGCACAATCTTGTTCGAAGTCAAGCAAAGACTGTCTTTTGTGCTGTTTTAATCAATGGCCACAGCGAGAGCAGGCTTTTGGCTAGACAAAAGGAGCTAGAAGGCAATCATGGGACTCGCTCATCTCTTCCTAAATCTGCTTCTCCTCACTTCGTCTCAGTCTGTTTCGGTCGAAAGCTTGACTGCTTTCTTTAAAAACGCGCCTTTCTCTACCTAACATCTTTTCATCTAGATAATCATCTCCATGGTAATGGAATTTCCTTGTCACTTCAGCAGTAGAAAAAAATTATGCAAACACCCCTCATCCTATAATCAAGCATGTCCAATGATCCTCTTTTAATTTAGTTAATATTTTGGCCTCCCTGGCTCCGTCTATGCTAATTTATTTGTGTTGCAGGGTCAATGACCTTGTAAAGGCATGTTAGATAAAAATCTCTCTTCTTGACTGGGCAGAAGAACTGCACATTATTCGTTCTCCTCTAATCTAAATGCTCTCCCACAGTGGAAATACACAGCCCACCAAAAATTGTCTGCTCCCTTTTATCTCCTGCATCTTCCACATTTGTTCCATTGCAGTGGTGGGAGTTGATGATGGAGAGAATAAGAACAAAGTAGGGGTGTGCTTTGTCATCCATTGGTGTACAAATAGGAGACTCAAGGAAGCATGAAGGTATAAACAAAAGCGAAAAATATATAGCCTAAGGACTAGCATACTGAGGCCACATCTATAAATCATGCATGCATGCACACGCTTATCCCTAAGGACCTCCATAGAACAGCCCGTGGCCATGCCTATCTCTGAGAGCACATGTTCAAAGGTGCACACTCATATAGAGGGTGACTACACAGCTGCACCCTGGTCAGAGGGAGCTGAATAATATCATCATACATTTGCAAATACCAGACCAAAGACAGCTTCGATCAAAGCATTATGGACAGGAGGAAACAGCTCCAGTTGTCCAAACCTTTCAAGGAAGCATTGCTGGTCTAGGATCAGGTCTGGCAAACTTGAACATGAAACAGCCACTAGGACAGGGAGAGTTAAAACAAGGTGGCGGCTTCTTGCCAAATGATGATGAAACAAAGAGTTCAGGCCGGTAGTGACTCAGAGTCTGGAGAGAGAAGGAGAGAAAGACAGGCAGATGATTTAGACATCCGTCTTCTGACTTCCTGAGTCCTCAATTAGTCAGTGTGCACCTCCGCTTAGAACCGTTATGCAAACAAGACAAGGGGTGAACAGAGACGGGGGGATGGGGGGACAGGGGGTGAAGAGAAAGAGAGAGACAAAGAGAGAGATACAGAGAGAGAGAGAGAGAGAGAGAGAGAGAGAAGTATGTGAATGACATGACACCATAACATGTTTTCCGGAAAACTTCGGGTCCACGTTCCAGGAGACAGAAAACAGAAGAATGGTCACCAAACATTGGCAGAAAACAATGAAAGTGCAGAAAAGGGGAAAGCTGGAGAGAACTACAGGTGGAAAGCCTTCAGTTGAGAACAGTCTAAAGTTAGTGCCTAAAACTGCAGACAGGAATGTAAGAATGTAAGGTGATGAAATGTCCAAGAGTTGATTTTGCACAATTTTTGATCAATTGTAAGCCCTAGAGAGTGTGATCTAGTCGAATGCATCCACTATTAGGATTATTTGTACAAATCACAAGGGATCATTATTGTGCTCCTGCCACAGTTGCTCCTCAGGGACACAAGAAGTCAATTTATTTGATATTAGCAAGTGAGTGTGGCAATATAATTAGGATCTGACTGACTAATCCGACTAAGAGATAACTGCTCAACTGTGAAAACTGAGTAACTTGCCTTGACTGGAAATGAAGTAAATAAAAGTGTGGTCTCTGAATTTGCACGGCACTGTATTAATAATATATTGTAATATTAACACAACCCTGTAAACTCCAGATCCTTGTTAGATCTAGCAGGTTCCAGATACTCAGAGTTCCCAGAACCCCCGCATGACAGCGTGTGACTGCCAGCGTGCGGGTTGCGTGTTGCTCTAACCTCACATTGCCTGGTCAGAGAGTTCCGTTTGCTGTCGAGTAGGTACATGTGCGTGAGATCAGCTGTGGCATGTAGGACCATGAATATTTCAGCCAGTCTCTCCTGAAGAACGTAAATCCAGCATGAATGTTGCATGACGTGCTTAAGAGACTCTTATACAGACATGACTCGTTTTGTTAGCTCTTTTGTTAGCGCTAGCGGGATCCTGGCTCATCTGGTCCCAAGCTTGCAACTTTGGTAGAACCTTTTATTGCATAATGGCATGCATGTTAAGATGAACAATACCAAGTTCTTCAAGTCTGTGTGACTGCTGACATGGTCAACATTTGTTTTTGTTCAAATGAGCACATTGGCAGATTGATGAATCTGAGTATGATTTGCTGAAAGACGTTTTCCTCTGGTCCCTCAGGTCCTGGGAAGCGCCACGCCCACTCAGAAATTTAAATGGAATCCTATAGTGTGACATTAGGCTAACAAGGCTGAAATACTGTGGCTGCATAGTCGCACAAGTCCCTGGGAAACCAGAAAAGGTCTTGTCTGCGATTCCCAGGAGTGAGTGCGGCCCCGTTGCTGACCACCATATTGCAAATGTCTGGAGGCACTCAGAGTCAATAAAGATTCCTCACCAGAGGTGCCGGCAGTTAAATTGCTGAGGTGGAGGTTGCTAGGAGACCAAAGGTACCCAGCTGGAACTGTGACTAAGCCATTTGGGGGGGGGGGCATGTGTGTATGCATGTGTGTGTGTGTGTGTACATTGGGGTGTAAGAACAATAGGGCTGGTCCCAGCTGTGCAGCAGTGGGAGAACGGCAAGGCTGGGAAGAAACAATGAGGGGGCGAGGGGCATCACTGGCCGGCCTCTCATATTTACTCTGTTTTCCAAAGGTCATAAACCACCACCACCACCCCCCTTCTCTATCACTCACTCTCTCTATGCTACAGTGCACTCAATCATCACCTTGTTGAAAAGGACGATGAGGGCGAGAAAGGCAAACTTCCCCTCAGGATAAACAAGATCTCTTTCCCTTTCAGCAGATGGAAGGGTTGGCCAAGCTAACTAGCTCATCAAGGTATGTGGGTGTGTTTGAAGAAGGAAGACCAAAAATAATATAGGAGATGATTAAAAGAAGACCTGAATGACATAATCCCTTAAAATATAAGGGATATATAAGACTTTGTATTCAGTTATTAATCTTAAGCAAAGTCAGAGGATCATAGGTGGCACTAGGTGCCTGTTCCTACCCTGGAACGAACTTTGCCTATTGTAATGTGCATGCACAGGGATAGAGAAATAGGCATCCATATTTCTCTATTCCCGTGATGGACATGCAGTTGATAAATTTAAGAGTAACCTGGCATCAAAATTTTGGTGCTTTGACTTGGGTGTGTGTCATAATAAATTGCAGTGTAACCAGCTGTGCTAATGCTAGCTAGCATTAGCTCACACATGTTGAAATATAAACTGGTGGTCACTGAACGTCCTTGGTCTAAAGATAAAATTGCAAGTGCCCAAACAGCCACATCACAGCTTAGAACAAAAGGCATAACTAGAGATTTCACACCATTCTTGCTAATTATGCTACACTGGTGTCATTAAGTGGCTGCTAATATACTGATGCCAACAGTACAAACAAGGGCTCTGTTCTTGGTGGAAACCCACGTTTGAAGACGTAGGGTAGGGTTGTCCTTTGTCTACCCTGCGGTCTGACTCAACCGCTACGTGAACCCTGCATTCTCTCTCTCTCTTACACACATAATATAATAATCGTGCTTTCTCTTCCCCTCCTTCTGGCTAGGAATTCCACAGTCAAGTGCTATATAAAAAAAGAAAGAAAGCATGATGAAAACTTTGAGCGGGTAACCACTTTAAAGTGCAGCTCAGGAACGCCTCGCTCACAGCCGAGGCAGAGCTAATTATGATTACTGTGGGGGTTTCAAAGCACAGAACACAACTGTACCTGAGACCTGCTGGCAGCTGGTCAAAGGCATGGCAAGCACACATTGTTCTAATGCACGGGAGAGCTTGAGAGACTGTCAGCAGCACTGTAGAAATGGCAGAAAGTGTGTATGAGGGCAGACACGTGCTCTCTATTCTTCTTAATTGACTGCTCTCCTCTGATCCAACCCCCTCCCTTTCTCATTTTGGAGACCATTAGGCAGGTTTTTCTTTTTTTGGGGAGGGGGTGGAAATGAGAGTTGAAAGGAATGAGGGTTGTCACGGCTAATAAACTCCTGGGGCGACAGTGGCCGGAGGGGTAGTTTCCTGAGTCACTCAGGGCCAGCAGCAAGGTGCCTCAAACCCCCATCTGGCCTCAGAGACTTGACTCGGATCCATCAAGGGGAAGGCGGAGGTAATGAAGCTTTGTGTCACAAATGTGCTGTCTCCAACAGTCCTCTTTCCAAACACATGGTTTGTGAAAATGAGAATTGAGCGGGAGGAGTTTCAATAATGTATGGTGGCAGCCCAGGAAACGTAGTACCTCATTTTTACCATTCTACCTGAGAGTGAAGAACAGCATCAAGATCACCAAGCATGAAAACATCAGCTAAATATAGACATAGAATATTCTCATTATAACCTTAAGTAATCTGTTCGGTCTAAGTGCGTTGGCTAATATTGTTTTGCTTGAATTAAGCTCTATTTCAATTTATGCTTTATTATTTTATGAAATAAGTAAAATGATCTGCCAATTGCATGGGACTTTTTGCGAAATACATTGAATTAAATAAGACGATATGGAAATATATTTCTCCTAACCTCTTTATTTCACTTCCCTTGCTATTTTTTTCGGTGTAAGTACACAAAGGAATTCTATATAATTACTCCTGAGAGGTGTAGCTGTACCAAACCAGGCTTGTGCCTAATGGACAACACAGTGGTAGTGACCAGGACAATGCAGGATACAGCAACATTCCCATGAACTACACAGGCAATAAAGCAATATAGTGCTAGACTAGCGCCAAAAGACCCCGACAACCCTTACAACAAGTCCTACAACCTAACTCCTACATCGTAAAAGCATAGTATATGTCCTATGCAACATGTTTGCACATATAAGGACTGCCACTAATCTACTGATTAGACCTGAATATGACAGTTGCATTCATTCCAAATCTCATGAATAGATTCCACATAATTTGCAGGCCTTTAAATCTACAGTATACAACCCATTCAAAAGTAAATTTGTCATATTCGCTAAAACTGTCGCTGACAATATTCCACTCAGATTCCTTTGCTTCCATGTGGTGCGACTAATGCCATCAATCAAATCAATCCACCTCCACACCCCTGGGTCTTAAATAAGGGCTGAGTTTGTTTGACCAAGTTCTGAGGTAAAGGATAGCCTGACAAAAGCGAATGTAAAGCATGTTATATCAGGCTATGTGGATTTTAGTTAATGTTTTGTTCATGAATAAAGCATTTGGATGCCAAACTCTGTATAACTGTGCATACAGAAGCCACCTCTGGGGGAAGGGTCTTTGGAGGCAGGACTAGAGGAGGGGGAGGGGGAGGGATCTGGAAGTTCTGCTCATTCAAATTTTCTGCAAATTAAAATCTGAAGCATTGGCCAACAGCCCAGCAAAATATCAATGGAGCCACAGGAGGCATCAAATTGAATGGTTTCTTTTGGATTTCTGATGAACACAAATGAAAACAATCGAGGGGTGGTGTTTGTTAAATCATTTTGAAGACAGAGGATGAATTTCTGGCTAAAGGCGGCTAATACACTCTATCAGACCTGCCAGACTTTGTGGAAGAGGAGTGACCGCCCACCCACTCATACACTTCCATGCACCCACACCCACAAAGCGACACAAAACCAAAACGGTTTCACACAATAGGGAATACAATCATCAATCATCCATTACTTCCATTAGCATAATTGTATTGTACCTGTCCAACAGTATAATTGGGAATTATTTATGCATAAGCAAATTACCCAAGCACAGATAAAGCACTGTATGTGTCGTGTTTCATTCAAGGGGGCGTCTGCTTCCCTGCGACAAACGAGCCAATCAAAAAGCTCAGGGCCAGTGAATTGTCTGCCTTCACGCAGTGCATGATGCGGCAGAAGAATAATTTTGGAATCCTTTGATTTAAGAGGTGACGGGAGCTTTCTTGTGAAAGCAGCTCACAGGCCCACCAAATTAAAATGTTTTTTTTAAACAAAGTGTAGAACATGCAGGCAGGCTGAAAATAGATTAGAGACATCGGCTGGTGAAAACCTCATTATAGTTTGTTTCAGCAAGGAAAGTTTGCTCCCTGTCCTTTTTCTGTTCTTATCATACCTAGTCCTTTCCCCTGACCTCTTATATGTGTGTACTGTGAATATGAGACTGAAATCCATCTGCCAATGGGGCTTGTCTTGGGGGGGGGGGGTGGTTGTGTGTTCCCTTGACTGTAAATAGATCAATCCTGCATTGTTTTGTGTCTGTTTTCTGTGTGTTTGTGAATGTGGGTGGGTGGGTGCGCATAAATTTCTCTTAAGTGTGTGCGTGTGGGCTGAGCGGTGGTAATGTAGCTCATTTTATGCCCGGACGACTTAATTGGATGCCAACGCCGCAGAGCTTGGGGCAGCATGGAGGCTCTCGGGAGTCGTGTGTCACCGTGTGAGCCTGGCACTCGCAAGAGGCACCAACTGCCAGAGTGGGGAGGCATGAAATTAAAGCCCACAGCCTAGGAGGGGTAGCCTTGGAGGCGGGGCCTGAGGGCAAGGGGGTTACTGAATAGACTAGTGGTGGGTGGCGTCAAGAGACAAAGGCTAATAAAGACACAAGGTTCAGGCCACAGGACTCCAAGGAAGAAGAGATCTGTGAAATGAGAAGGCCACATGAAATGTTCCATGCTTCAAACATCACTATTTACTGACTACAAAGCCCGCAAAAAAAAAAAAAAAAAAAGACAGTGCTACATTATTATTAGCTCTAGAAGATTTTGGGCGAAATAAAAAAAAATGACTTTTACACAAATTTACTTTACCAGCAGGCCTGAGTAAAATGTATACTGTATACTAGACAGCTGTGTTCATGTTTAATGGTTCTTCATTGTTACCAACATTTGGTAGTTGTGTTCGTTACAATCAGGCTGGCAAGTGGTCAATCTTTAAAAATCTGGCAAATCTGTCAAATCTTCCTGGGTAGGTATAAAACCAGTATGCACCAAAGGTTATTTGACCTCGAATTTAACCAGAAGCCATGATCTATATCCCAGACAGGAAAGGCAGCTTGAGGAAGCAGCAGCCAAACTCCTGGATACAGAGGGGATGGGGAATGTTTTAAGGAGGACGAGAACCAAAAGGTTAGGAGTCAACATTAAAGACATGTAGAAGGGGGTGGGGACAGTCTGACAATAAAGTCCAAACTAATTGAACATCCTCTTGCTGCAAGGCTCTAAGGCCTTGGGGGAGACATTTATTTTTCTAGCCAGACATTTACAACCCTATGGCTCAGTGAGTAAACCTATTCCTCCCCTCTAGAAGCACCACAATGCTGTGTAGATAGAAGTGTTTGCAGAGAAAATAGTGATGCCTGGGAGGCTAGGAGGCTGTGAGCCTTCAACTTAGTGCTGGATGCCCTTTCTGCCCCACCTCCCTTCCAGGCTTCAAATGCACACTGACCTTTCCACCTCCGGCCTTCCTCAGGCAAACAGATCTCCAGGCAGGCCAGGGACTGACCAATCCATCTGGAGCCCACTGACAAGGATGGGAATGACATTTCAACCAGGGGGTGCAAGAGGTGACGGATCAGAATGGAGATTTCCATCTCCCTTTTGCCACGGCTGTTTGTGTGGTTACGCCCCCATTTACTGGTGGGAATGCTGGCGGGGAGCTCTGGGAACATGACAAAACACTGCAACTGAAGCACCAGATTGGGATTACAAGTTGCAGGTGATGACACACAGGTTAAGCGAAAAGCATGGAAGGCAGAGTGAACGAGGGACAAAAGGTGGAGGAGGAAACAGAACTTGAGGAGATGTGTCAGGGACGGAGGCGAGAGGGATGCTGGAGGGTGTTTAAAGACAAGTCTTGGGGCGAGAGTGACAAGCGAGTCAGGAATGCCTTTGTTTTCTTAGGCTAATATTTGTGCACGGATTTCGTTTTTTTCACCTCCTGCATTGCTGTTTGCAAAAGGGAATGAAAAGACAGATAGTCAAAGGGTTACCTAGCAGCATGGGGCTGGAAGGGAGGGAGGGCAAATGAGAAAGGGGGGAATGGTGAGGCTTTGAGAATCTGTCGGTACCCCTCGATCGTTCTTATCGTTCACTGAAAGAAAAATATGAGACGAGATATACATATGCACATATAATTCCTTGTATCATGACTGACGTTGACCAAATATATTCAACACATTCAAAGCCACAAAGGAGGCACACAACAGGGCACATAAGGTACATTCTGATTAGCCAATTATTTGTTTCTTCTGTTCATGCTATTTACTCCTCTCAAAACAATCCTTCCATGACCTCCCTTCCAGCATTCAAGCCTGCCTTTGATAAAGCATGGCAAAAACTAATGCAACACCAACAAACGGCGTCTGCACTGCCACACAATTACACCCAATTATCAGCTGCTGTAATCCTGGCTAGCCTTGGCACTTAGCACTAACATATCAACAGACAAAGCGAGGGCTATGCTGCATTTTAAAGCCAATTATCTAAACATCTAAGACCATTTCTGGGCTCCGAACGGCAGCAGTGGTCATTAGACGCCAAGGCTAGCAGGGGCTTTGTGTTCCTCAGTGTTGCCTTCCATTTAATGAGGGAGAACAGGGTGGCGGTTAGGTTCCTTACTCTGAAACAATAAACAAGCTGTTTATTTTCCCTACAAGCCAAAGAACACTTTGGTGTTTATGTGATAGTAAAACCAACAGCTAATTAAGGAGCTCACGGTCACTTGCGAGTTCTGGCCAAGTTGGTCAGGTTCAAGCGAAGTGGGCAACACTTTTAAGGACAACCATCACAGATTATAGATACTGTGTCCATTTCCACCCGTGGCCTAGCTCATCTGAAAGGGCCATCATGAGAGAAAAACCAGCAGAAGTCGGCACAGCTGTCTCCCAGCTGTTCCAAATTAGCCCAAACGTAAACCATTTTGGTTTGCACAGAAACTCAAATGGCACTCAAGCAAATAATTGCAATAAAAGTTATAAGCCACACGTGTTTCTGAATAATGTGATTCAATGGTTTTGAGCTAGACCTCTGCAGCCTCAATTCATGATTCTTAATTATGTGAATCAAGATCTTGGAATCCTGCACTTTCAAAAAGAATTAGCAACATCTGGAAGCTGGCAATAAGATACCTGACCGAGGCCAAGCAGCCCCAACTCTCTACCTTCACAACAAGTCTTTCCACCATCTGGGTCTCCATCCCTTAGTGTCTTAGTGGCTCCTTCCTGGTTTCCAATAATGTGCCAGCTTGGGGAACATGGGTAGGGGCACGGAGCAGACTTTGTGTCTCAGGGGGTCTCGTATTCACAGCAGGACGCCAGCGTCTGCTCTACCAAGGGTAACACAATACAGTAGATTTCCTTTCGTCCTTCTTTTTTCCTCCCTCTCTCTCCCTCTGTCCAGCCTGAATTCCTCAGGTTTGTTACTCCAAACACACAGCAGATCCCGACTCTAAATATTTAAGGAGACGATGCCTCAGTCTGTAATTAAAAAATGTCGGCACATTTTTCCCAAGGTTAAAGGCGCAGAAGTGCCGGGGGGGTGGGGGTGAACAGCAGGAACAATGGGCCGTCGAACCTTGGTCTCTCTTTCTCTCGAAGTTCTTGCCCTCTCTTTGACACCCGAATGAAAGGCGGCATCAATCCAGGCAAATGTTTGTGGAGCAGTGGGGAGAAAGGCAGTTTTTGTTTCCTAAACTGGCAGTTCGAAATTCTTCGTCAAACACACTGCCCAAGATTGATATTGATACATTAGCTAAGTCGTCGGATAAATACAGGAACCATTCCTCAAAGAGACAAACATTTTTTTTTTTTGCATACACTAGGCCTCTGTACCAAGACGTGCCAGGGCTTGGAGGGAAATCCTTGTACTTGACAGCTAATTCCATACGCAGGTCAAAATTTCAGTAGCCAGAGAGGTACAGGTTGAATTCCAATAGACAAACTCCAATCCCTGTCCCTTCAAAACCCTACTCAGGATTTTTCAAGAGCTACCCTCTCCAATCTTCACACTCATGGTGCAGGCCAATCCTATTGAGAGCTGCTCTGATTTCAAACATCATTTATTTATTCGAAAAGAAGCTTCTGCCTCCCCCACATCCCCCTTTCCTGTGCAGATGAGCTTTTGAGTGACAGAAACACTGGTGTTTATTTTGCCATGCCCTAGCGATCAACCTCATTCCCATTTCTCTGTTCCATTGCTCCCCCCCACTGCAGGATCGATGAAGTGCTTTGTCACACGATGCGGAGCCTGTTCATAAAAAAAAGTTTGGAACAAAAGACGTGATGGTGCATGTTTTTTTATAAACCGACTTCCCAGAATGAAAATGATGGTATCTCACCAATTAAACAGGACGAATGATATTGGAAATGAAAAGAATTTGTTTGATTTGATTAATCTGGTATGGCTTTATGTGGTTGCTGAGCAATTCTCATGTCCTGACCATGAAGATCTGAAGAAACACTGTCAAAAGATCCAAACATATATCTTTGACGTAAACATTGTCGAGCTCAAACCTCAAAATTAATTAAGACTTCATAATGAGTGACTAATTATGGGACGGGAGGGATAAGCAGTCATTTCAGCCTCATTCACATATGCCACAAAGGATATGTGGCGGTGTGAGTAAACAGTTTTGTAAGAGAGGAATGCCGATCGCGACGGCTTTTCTGGCATCAGATCCAGCCTGTGCATTAGTTGGATGGCATCTGATGACACAGACTCCATCACACAATGCAAAATGCTATAACCATTACCAGGCAAGCAATAACTGAGCATGCTACTGATTCACAGCTATCAACTCAATAGAAGTGAAGTATAATGACTGCAATAAGGGAAACAATTATATCTTCATCAGGAACAATATTGTGTTGGAATGGCTTTATTAAATAACCTCAGCTGTGACAATGAACTCTCCTGTGCCAAGATACTTTCTGTGTATGCCGCAGGACAATAAAAGCTTTTAGCTGGTAAACACTCAATTTTTTCCTCCTAAATTTAGTCTAACTACACTTAATCTGATATTTAGTGCCCGTAAACCACAGGTACAAAACTCAGCTATAAAAGACAAGGTTTTCTTGGCCCTTTTTATTCAAGGCATAATCAAATTAAACATTAGCACAAGAGACAAGGCTCCATGCCCTTATCCTCACAACAATCAAATAAAATCCTGATAACAGTCTTTTTTCTAACTGAGAAAGAATGAGAGAAGAGGAGTGAGAGAAGAGTGTGAGGGAGGGTTCCTAAAGTAAGCCTATTCGCTTTTGCTGGTAGGGCAAAGAAACGGGTTTAACAAACAGCAAACTTGAAAAGAGCCCTTTTTAAGTCCACTAGCCCTCATCTCTTTCCAGTGCTAAGATGCTCGCTCACTCCTCGAGCGCTTGATGATCTCGCAACAATGGCCAGATTTTGAAAACCACTCCAGAACTCTTGAAGCCAGGCAGAGATGGCCTTACGCTTGCGGATCGGAATTTCATGAAAAGGCTCAGCCCTTGTGGCCCTCTGAGCAGAGGGGGCCGCAGACTCCTCTGGAACTCCCTACGGGCCCTCAGACGCATGGGGCTGTGGTGAGGCTGCGGTGGCCCGGCCAGTGAGTCTCAGGCCGGACTCAGACATCGCCATGGGGTGCCCACGGGAGACAGACAGACGCCGGAGAAGTCTAATAAACGAGTGAGGCGGTTCTGGACACGCCCTGTTCCATTGTGCCATCTTTATCATGCCTGACCCAAAACCAAATACCCAGGGCCCCCCCATCTCCTTGGCGACGTAAGCAAGGCCTGCGTCGTCGCCTAGCGACCAAGAACAATAAGCCCCTGGGAAAGCACATTACTTGTGCAAAGGGCAGTCTTTTCACTGCAGAGCACAGAGGAGGCAGGGCCACTGAGAGAGAGAGAGAGAGAGAGAGAGAGAGAGAGAGAGAGAGAGAGAGACGACAGAACGAATGACAGAGCTAATTAGAAAATTTATTGGACATATTCCTTCATATGCTAAAGCTGAAAACAGAAGTTCAACATGTCCCTTAATTCACTCCGCAGCTCATTTATCTGATCACGTACATCCAAAAAACTGTAGTGAGACCTAATACAAACCAAACGCAAAGTCCTAACTCTGGCGAAAGCTTGGAATGTAATGAAAGGAGCACTACGGCATGGTCTAAGTTACAAAAACATAATTTTGCAAATCTAAAACAAACTTAGCTTTTTGAAATTTGCTACCATTATTTCATCAAGATTTTTCAGTGAGCACATCGGTTCAATTAGTTCGGGAAAGTCACATTACAGAAATGACACAATGATCCGTACGACCCACTTGAAATGTGGCACTGGAGTCTTATGAAGGGCCTCTTGGTGCCAAAAGAGCAACACATTTCCAGACAAATTATTTCATGGAGCTAGAGCAACAAAAGAGTAAGGAACGCCATATGGGTCAACTGTGCCCGCCGATTACTTCTTGAGCGTGAAAAGAGGAAAATGATCCCAAACCCGCACATCTGACTATTTGGACCTCCATTGGCAAAAACTGATTAATGCAGTACAATGTTTAAACTCATCCTTGCTCGGATTGACCATGCAGAAAGAGAGAGAGAGAGAGAGACAGACAGACAGAGAGAGAAAAAGAGATCAATGCACTCACCGCCCATAGTCAAACAAACCGTATTGTCCATAGTTTCCATGGCAACCCACAGCTATCTACACATATCAGGCCAGTGATTGCAATTTGTCAGAGACAAAGGTGAGTGAAACATTTCAAGGAATGGAGAGCAAATCACAATCCTCTGAGTAAAACACTAACAGACTGGAGTAAAGTGATCTCAGGCATGCTGTTAAAAGTTATTGCCGAAATGTATACTTGAGAGAGATTTATTTGGTGTAAAAAACATTTGTCAAAGCACACAAAAGGGTTTCTATTTCAAAGAGAGACTTTATTGACTCTGACGGTGTGTTCTTTCGTTCTTCCACAAAAAAACATACACTCATCAGTAGTCACATGATGAGAAAAGCCAGGAGTGGGAGGTAGGGAGCCAGGCATGTTGCCTTACATGGGAAAGTCTCGGCCAAGGTGGATGCGCTAGCACTTTCTCCGTGTTTCTGTTTCATATCTGATCTGAGCGGTCCTCTCGGGCTGGACATCGTGATGTTCCCCTCCAGAAATCACACAGTCAAACAATCACACTTGTGTTTCAAACCAAAACGTTACCAGAGAAGTCCTAATAAAAAATGACCCAGCCATTTAATTGCCCAACAATAACCATAACAATAGACAAAGCTCTAATATAAGCCCTCTGGCTGATCAGATTGGGTTCCAGTAGTACTGTTAATTTAGAGCAAGCTCAATTGTTGCTATAGGCTCATGAGTCACTGGGGTATCAAGAAAAAGGTTGCAAAATTGTCTACCGTGAGCATGGGATTAAGATAGCGTACCCTATAGGGCGTAAAAGGATGAAGGTGAGTGGGGTGCTTCAAAGGGCTAATCTCTGATCCTCATTCCCTCCTGTAAAATCCCTGCCAATTATGAAAAAGAGATATCTCAGCTTCAGTCCAGTATGAAATCAGAATCCAGAGAAAACAGAGATGACACTGATACAATATCAGTTATCAATACTGGACTGTAATCATCAGAAGATATTGGATCCATTTTCAGACGGAAACAATAATGGGTCATATCCAGTCCTCTAACAAATGTACACACTCAAATTACATGATGTCTTGGCATTAGCTGTGTATTTCTTACTGAGGGACTGACTGTATGTACTTAGGGCATGGTAGCTTGATGGTAGATGGTGATTTAAAGTAAAGTGCTTCCAATAAGGATAGGTCAAAACATTTTTCTGTAAAATATATCCAATTGTTACTGGATGATTCCAGTACCATGCCATGGGCTATGGGGACTAAATGAAGAAATTAATAGAAGAAGAAAAAACAAAAGGGAAGTTCTCTATAGCTCAGCTTGCTGCACGTCTCATCTCCTGATCACCCCTGGTCAGATGAAGGTCCAGACCCTGTTTGTTTGGGTAATGGCTTTATGGTCTGTTGTAATGCTCAGCAAACATGGGAAAGGGCATCACATCTCCACTCTGTGGAAATCAAACCCCAAGTCAAACTAATCAACATTCACTTTTTTATAAATTACTGCTGGCATAAGAGAGACTCAAGTCTTCATCCTTGTTCCCTATCTTAGCAGAAGTGGTTTTAAGCCTTTATTGTGTTATTATTAATGTCAAAGAATGTAGAGAATACAGGTTTGTTGGTTGACTTCTCAGTCCCCATCCATTGCATATATTCATTACATTCTATCACCAGTTCCACAGTGTTAATAGTGAGGCTTCAACCAAGGGTTTTGGTAAAGAGTTAATCAGTGTTTAGTTACTGGTCTGCTATCTTTAAACCCAGGCTTTGACCATGCCAAAATCAATGGGTGCCTTCATTTCCACATTAAAGGGGGCTAAGCCATGAGCCCATATATCCTCGGCTCCCCTTCAAGGCCAATTAAAAGGCCCTGGACCTCAATCCTGCTGTTGGAACTCCACTGGCCTAAAAGGAGACGGGGAGAGAGAGAGAGAGAGAGAGAGATAGAAATGTAGGTGAGGGGAGGTGAGCTCAGTTCTTATCGTATCTTTTCTGTTTCATCCTCACAAAGCCTCTGTGTCACCCTGGCATCCCACCGTTCGCACCATTTGAAGTGCAAATCCAGGTGCTCCTGATTTCATGGGGGAGACAGATGAAAATGTACCAATTTCAAAGATGACCGTCCCCACCCCCACCTCTCCCTACCCCAAATGTACTCTTTTTTTTCCCACTCCCTTTGATTGTCTCCATGATGAGAACGGAATGGTTTATGCTCTGAATTGCTTCAGAATCCAACCGAGAGGCACCTAACCCACGAGTTTCCTTCAAAAGAAGGGCCCCCTTGGCTAAAGCTGTGGTTAAGTTTGAACCATCCGGGCCTACAAAAGGTCAAACCGAATAAAGTGTTCCGGATACAGCTTCTGTTTTTGCTGACTTGGAGGGATCCGAGTAAGAGCCAGCGAGAAAACTTTACTCTGGAGCCTCTCCCAGGCTGCATGAAGAGGGCTGTGTTCAAGCACTGTCCCCGTCTCCCTACTTCCATACTCCGACCCGCGGAGGAGTCTCTCTGACAGGATTAACTGCCTGTAACATTAAGATCGAAGACGAGGGCGTGCATGCATGGCGTAGGTTAGCGCAACACCTTCTTGCAGTCAGAGGATGAGGAAATCGATTCCCTCCCTCCTAGCGTTTTCTCCGCTGTTCTACAAAGGAAAGCAGAGGGGTCAGGACTCTGGACTCCCAGGCAGTAAGCTAGCATGTTGAAGCCTGCCTGTAGCTTTCCTCTTCCCCTCCCCCAGTGAGAGGAAAATGAGATCAGAACCCCACACCGCATCCCTGCAGGTGGCACATACATTGTCAGGCTCAACACTTTGAACTGATGAGCAAGACAAGGGGAGGGGGTTGCTTTGCAATCAGCGCAGCAGCAGCTTCAGGGACAGAAAACCAGGTAATCGATATCGTGCCGTTTCAATTCAGGGGAGTGCAATGTCAAAATAGAGAAGTATATTGTGTAAAGAGAGTTGGATAAAGCAGATGCATTAACCCAGAAGCAGCTGTGGGGAGTCAATAAAAGTTTCTGTAGTCTTGGTGTAACACCATATTCAGACCTGAAGACACTGAAAGGCAGGATATCTTCATCATACAAAAACAGCCCAATCGCTCAAGCATATCCTTTCATAATAGTGGGTTTATTCATATAATATAGATGTCCACATAGACAAGGAAGCTCAAATGAAAACATGCCACTGTAGCCGCACAAAAGGCCACTTGTCTTATTGAAACAAACACGTATTCTTCATAGATGCCTGTGCTTATTTGGCAGCAAGATGTAAACCAGTCCGACAAGTAAAGGCATCTCAGTCTTTGCTGATTGGGACGAGAACAAGGCACCAGTTATTCAGACTGGGCTGGAACGTACCGCTGTGAGGTTCACCTGCACTCCCTGCCAGCCTCCCACATAGTCCTTCTACAGAGAGAGGCAGTTAGAAGTATGTGTAGTGGTGAGTGTAGCCCACTGAATGTACACACTTAAGAGAGGCGGGTAGAAACAGCAGGGATTTCCCTTTCAATCCCACATTTCCACAATGACGGGTAAGGAGAACTCCTCAATCTTGTGTCAGGGACCACCACCAAAAAGCTTTTGCTCAAATAGACAGTGGGAGGTAGGGATCAGGCACATTTGTTTGGGGCTAGCATTAAACCCTGCAGGGTGGTTGGTCTCCAAGAGCAGGGTTGGGCAAATTTGTGTGAAAACAGGGTGGTCATGATAAATGGTGGGAGGGCTGGCGTATGTCGAAGGTGGTTCATTATTAGCCACAGACCTGTAGGACAGGTAGGGCTCACAAAGAGCCTGAGGCTTCATGGAGAGCCCTAACCCTTCCGGCAGAACAAAGGAAAGACCTCAGGTGTTCAAAGAAAAGATTCAGAGCAACAAACAAAAACAAAAGAGCTTGGAGACATAAAAGCAGCCAGAGGGTAAATAAGAGAAAGAATTCAGATTCACTTCCCCAGGAAGCCTCCAAAGAGCCTAATTATGGAGCTCAGATCACAGGTTTGGTGGCATCGGCCAACACACACCACGATCAGAGTCTGACGTGTGGTGTCTGTGTCTCTTTTTCTCTCTCTCTCTCTCTCTGCCCATGTCAACTTACTGCAAGTCTTTACCCATCTCCCGCTCTCCGTCCTGGGGCTTAGACTCATATATTTCAGTCATCTGAGAAAGAGGAGGTTAGTGATAGCCTGCTTGACGATGGCACTGTGTGTGTGTGTGTGTGTGGGCTTCATTCGCCCCTCATGGTTTGCTTGTTTACACACGCAAACGAACGAGACAAAACAGGGAGGGGGAGAAGCGGTTTCCTCAATGCCTTGTTTACACAAGGGGCTTAGACATGTCGTTTGAGGAGTCTTGTTGCCTGGGGAGACCTCCGGCTCAACTTTTGCAGTAGACCACCAGACCAGTCATCTTCCAGCAGCAGCCCTTTCCATTTCTGAAGCTGTTCAAACACCAGTAGCTAGACGATTCCCAGCAGGCAACGTAAGGGGTCTGGCCCTCTAATAAAAGTTTTGTCAAACAAGAAGATCCAAAATGCATGCATTTCTTTTCTAGTATAGATTTATGGCATGGATTTGTGTTCAAATTATCCACAGAAAAGCACAAACCAGAGACAGGGAATGCCGCTAGAAGTTTGTCCTGACGTATATGAACAAATCAGTCACTATGGAAGCTGTTATTGCTGGCTGCTGTCTTGGAATTCCAGCCCTGGTTGGGCTGGGTGCGCGAGTGGGGCATTAAGACTGGGGGCAGCGCTGTATCACCTTCAGACATACACAACTCTGCCACGCCCCTCCTCGTGCTACCGTCTTGTTTACTTTCACAGAGAAACCAGATTGCAATGATCTCACTTATTTATGACCTATCAATTCATAATCGTCAGCCTAATTCCCAAAACACACATGTTAAATAAAGCAGTTATGATGAGGGGGGTGGAGGGGAGGATGGGTTGGGGGAGCCATTCATTAAAGATATCCCAGAGCTCGCGAGGCTCTAGACTGATCCAGCTTGCAGAGGTCCTGTGGGAGCAGGCGCTTTACAGAGGCCTTCATCGCAGCTTTGAAACATGGCTCCTGATACCCGCTGATTGAAAGGCTTGATGTTCAAGCCCTTTATCGTGAATATTTAACAGGCCTGATCCATCCCATGCATTTTTAATGAAGAAGAAACACAGAACCGCTAGTACATACAAACAGAACTCTCCGATTGCCCCCCCCACCACCACAACCGCCCCCTCCCAGTCCTATTCTCCACTCATTCTGAATATTTCAGACGATGGAGTGGTTTCTAAATTACTCCTTTGGCTTCCGCTTCCTTCAGATGGTTTTATGGCATTTCTGTTTCTCTCACACACCACACAGCCCATAAAAAGCCAGCGACAACTCATAAAATCCACTTTTACCACCTGAGAAGGGTTGGGGCCAGAGAGCTGACCAGTGGCTGCAGGATAATAGTTACTGAGATAAGAACACTATAAAAACTGACCATACATCTCTTTCCTGGACTGCTTTCTTAAACATCAGACCAATAAATAACTGCAATATAAAAAAAAAAAAAACAGAAATAACCAGCCATGCTAAAAGAATGTGATATGTTCTCCGTAAGGAAACAAAATGTCAAACCAGGAGAGATTTATTCTCAAGAGCATTTCAAGACTTTAGCTTTCATTTTTGGCAAAGTAATCTACCCGAAGGCAGCTGGTGTGTGTTTCAGACTTCAGACAGACATACAAAACACCTTTGTGCACAGTTAATGACACTATTAATGATCACAAGACCACTGACACCACCATATACCAACATATACAAAATGACCTTTCACTTATACTACACTCCAAAGCAAGAACTGACAAGCAAACACAGACACGCTCGTACTCCTGTAAGAAGTTGCTGAGGTTGCGCACCAAAGTGAAGACCTCCATTAGCGTGCGAATGGTCTTTGGCATGCCTTTATTGGGTATTCAAAAAGGGCCTGACAAAGAGGAGGAAATGACAAGCTACACTATTAACAGTCTGCCAGGGGCACTGAGCAGAACGGAGCAGGCGGGGGGTGCAGAGGGCAGGAAAGGGGGTGGGGGGGGTAATGGTTTGGGACAGAATTCTGTGATTTTAGGAAAGAAATCTAGCACTGGGACTACATAAAAATGGCTTCATACAGAAGGAAACGCATTTACGTTTATGGACTGCATGCCTCCAAGTCTGGCCACCAAGGCATGGAACACAGTATGTATTGGGCTATACTGAACTTCATTTAGACATAGATTGGAGAAAGAAAGGTTTGCCTTGTGGGAAAGTGAAAGAGGCTAACTTGAACAAAGTTATAAATGGTTAATGGTTAGGTCTAGGGACAGATTTAGCCATTGAAGCTAAAATTATTGTAGTGATAGAAACAAATTCTTTGCGAAATTGGGCATTTCCATTTAAGAATACATTTGCAATCACACAAATGATAGGGCAGATGGACTCAAGCAGGAAACTCATGAACTCCTTTCACTTTTATGTTATTTTTCTCACAGATCGCTGCTTCTTTCATCATTCACGAAAGGCATTAGTGACTAATGGCCCCTCGTGAAGCAGAGGGGTTGCCTATGAGAAAGTGACAATGGTCAAGCAATAACGAGTGCTCTTGAGACTTGTCATGAGAGGGCGGAGGAAAATCATGGACTGTAGAAGGGAAATAACAGCAGAGATGTTCCAAACGACATGTAAGTGAAATCTGAGGGCTTTACTGTGAGAAAGTGAGAGAAAGAAACATAGTGGGAGTTTTTCATGAAGGTTTGGGTGTTGTTTAACATAGCAGATTAAAATACCTGTCTGTGAAACAATAGCACACTCTAGGCATTTCCTAAACTCAAAATGTATTTTGACACAATTATTTAATTAAATGCTACTTGCAATCCAATCCAAACTTTGCTAACATACAGAAACATAGTCAGATATTTTTTTCCCAAAATAACTACTTAATTTAACAAGACAGATCGAGGTACATGGAAAACTTTTCGGCTGTAGATGAAGATGTGTTTGATATGTGTGTCTTCTTATCAGTCTGTTTTGGCCAACAAACAGTTGACATAGATTCTTGGGTAATTCCCAAATGTAATGATATCATATACATTTTCATTGGATCTCTGATAAACGTTTTGATCACCAACAGTTATTAGATGGCCTCCAATCGTAATGGTCACCAGTGCCTGGCAAAGTATTGTATTCCACACCCGGGTTGAAATGTGATTATAACAAAAAGGTGAGGAAAAGTTTAACACACCTTTAGCATATGTATAATTAATGTGAGAAATGAACAGTGCAGTACTTTAGCAAATTAAAGTTTTAGCTGATTTTAGCTGTATATTTATACATTGCTACTTATTAGCAATGGACTGTTGATATCGTCACTTTGTCCCAGCTCAGGCTTCGTGAAAGCTGATTTGTCTTCCTCTGCACTTTCAAATTCCTGCTCTATTGTACGGCAATCCACCACCTCATGTCCTGGCCCCTCTACATCTGACTCCTCTTTCACAATTCAGAGTATAACACTTTCTGCCTCATTAATCCCAATGAATCCTGAAGTAAAACAATTGATGCTAATGTTAGCCAAAAAGTTAGCCTGTTAGCAACCACTTGGCTAAAGGAGGGGTACAAAACTCTGGGAGTTAACTTGCTGCTGCCAAATGTGCACTCCAATAGGTACCTGTAAGTATATCCACAGTGCTCTTTGCACATATATACATACATAGACTAAATATGTATTTGTTTTTTAATACACAAGTCAAAATTTATATATTTGCATCATTTGTACTGTATAGTGTACTTTTTATAGTGTACTGTTTTATAGTTTTTATTCTATTGTTTTGCTTTTAAAACAGGTAGTAAGTCCTGATGTCCACTACAGAGGATACTAAAAAAAGTTCTGTTATTTAAGGGTTGAATTTAATGCACATATCTGAAGTCATACTAAAAGTCATACTCAGATTGAAGAAACTATATGATTACCGGCAACAGAAATATCAAATCTACAAAAAGAAATGGATCACTTATCTCCCTTGTCACCATAACATCTGGAAAATGCAATGTCTGCCATTTTGAAAACAAAGTCCCTAACCCCACAAATGTGGCATCACTTATAAGCCCCGGATGTTCTCTTGACAGCATGGTAAGACTCTTGGTATATATTGTATATATTGTCTTTAACCACAGTGAACAAAAAATGATTGTCTATATCTAGATCACCGTCTTTGCAACTGTAACGAAACCCAGTCATGTGTTTGTATATTGATTACATTGCATTTCATGTATTTTATCACTCACTCAACTTTGCTTGAGTAAGATATTATGAATATCCCAATTATCAGAACCATTTGGTGTATTATGTAAGTGATGTTTCAACAATTCAAAGCCAACAGCATAATGTACGCAGGCTGGGTATAAGAGAACAAAAAGGTTTTTTTTTTCTGTACTATTTTTTAAATGAATGAATACCATAAGGTGCAAAAGTCTTAGGCCCATGGGAAAATTAAGCTTAAAAGCTGTTTACTGCTGGGCAGTGGTGTTAAATTCGTGTTAAAACTCTAATATTACAATGAGTAAAAACAACATTAATACAGTAAATGTTGGTTTTCTGTAAGGCATAGTGTTTCTAGACCCCTTTCCTAATGGAAGTCTGGTTTAACCAAACCAGGTATTTGATTCGCTCCATCAAATACCTGTTTTGGCTCTTTCTTCTTCAGTAGATTAAAACAGGTGTGTTGCTTATGGAATTGTATTAATACACCCAATAACTTGAGGCACTACACAGGGACCTGGAACCAAACCTGAGTTCTTCCAATCTGCTCACAAAATTATTTGAAAAAAGAAACATCATTACTTTTTCACTGCTTTTTTGTTTGTTTGCATTTATTCTAATATTCTGCTGTGTTTTGTGAGCAGAAAGACGCCCACAGCTGATATAAATGATTTCAAACAATTTGCACAGGTGCCTAAGACTGTTGCACTGTAAATACTGTAAATAAATAAATAGCACTACCCCATACGCGCGCTAGCTGTCCACACATTGAGAGAGGAGGTATAATTAGAGTTAGTCTTTGTATACTCTCTGTGTTTGTGTATCCGGCACCCACGGTCGCCAGGCAGTAGCACGGAAGCGGGAGACGCCACTGCCACCCACCCAGAGTGTTATGATTTACCATAGACAGGTACGTATAAGATAGGAGGTTAAGAAACAAAGCAAAAAGAATGCAAAGGATGCTTTTATTCCATTGAGGCATTAAAGAAAGAGGCTGAGAGCTCTGACGGTAGATTTAAAGGATTTAACACGCGCTTTTATCCAAAGTGACTTCCGTTCCCTAACTACAGAGGACAGTCTCCCTGGAGCAACTTGGGGTTAAGGGTCTCACTCAGGAACCCAGTGGGGGTCTGCTGAAGGTAGGCAAGTATCCTACCCACTAGCTACCACCATCCTATTGATTGCAGGTGACTGATTTCCTATCAGCAGCAGCAAAACAGCACTTTTGAGCAAAGCCATTGTAGATTGAAGTATGTAATGAAGCTCTCTTACTGATAACCAAGGACAATAGACCTGTCGATGATGTAGACTACCTTCACAAACACACACACACACACACACAGCTTTCTCCAAACCAGATGTCATTCCCTGAAGGCACCTATCAAGCTTGCTTCAACCCCTCCTCCACAAATTCTCTCAACCCCTTGCCTGTTCTGTCCTCACAGTATGAATACACTAATTACAGGCATGGCCAGGGCAGATTACAGGGACCGGAGTCTGACTTTCTTGATATGGAGGGTAGTGATGAGAGGCCAAGGAGGTTGGGGTTTGGGGGAGTTGGGGAAGGGGAGAGGCAACAGGTCGTTAACCATGATGAATGCCGCCCCTTCTTGCTTGTTACTGTTCCACTAAGTCAGTCCTCACTCTCACCATGTTCCCTTCTCGCTACAAACATCATGAACCCTCCCCCCAAGAAATCAGTCAGCCAGCTCTAATAACCTGTAACCGGTTCTGTGTTGCATGCCGCCGCAACGCAGTGCAGAGAGTGTTATGATAACAGATAAGCTCGTGAATGCATGTACAAAACAACAGTACAACTCTTAAATGCTCGGAGAGCAAAAGAAGTAGCGCTAAACAGTCTGTTATCAGATTGGCAGGAACAGCTCAGAGCTTTCACTGAAAAATGAGCCAAACTTATTAAGAAGAGAAGTACGAATAGGCATTAAATAGCAAATTACTCAATAACTCGCAAACGCCTTCATTTCAGGTTCAGTTGTTTTATGCAAAACGTATTTATTGTTGTGTAAGAAACAATGTAGAAATATATTGTAATACATAAGACTTCTGCACCCCCCTCCCAAAAGGTGACATGTTAATGTATTTAATGGAGATCAAGTGTCAAGGAAACCAAGCTCCTCTGTAATTTGAAACTTATGGGGTTTGGAAGCTTCTATAAAAAATGCATCTTAAATATGAGGCCAGGGGTGACCTCCCTTCTCAGAACCATCATGTTTCAGCCAGTGTGGTTGATGCTGTTGTTCTATTATGCAGTGCAATCAATTAATGACTTTATAATGTGACATATAAAAGGAAATATATATATATTTATTTTTATATGTCACATTTTAAAGTCATGAAAGTCATATATATTAGGGCTGGGAATATGACGCGTTAATTAGACTAATTAATCACAGAAAAAGATAACACATTAATATTTTAACGCAACTAATGCCTTATGTCATATTCTCTTTCAAAATTTCAAGTTCACAGCAAGAGAAGCGAGTCCCAGATCACTGCTGCGTGAGCAGCCAGAAAGCGGCGTCCAGTTCAGTGAGATTTGGAAGAAAAAAACAAAATGACAAATCAATAATGTCTTGTGAATGTTTTTGCCGATTCTGACTGATGGGGAATATTTGCGTTTTGGAAAAGACGCTTTCGCGTCTCCCGGTTCAACTCTGGCGCGTTGCTGCACAGCCATGCAAGGAGAGAGTGAAGCACAAACACACGTTTATTTCAACACTTTACCAATCGAGAAAGTGTGTGGAAGTGGTGAACGTGGTGGTCGTAGTGTCTGTAGGAGAGCTGTTGGTCAAGCTAGAGGCAGCAGAAGAGGGAAAACTGAGCTGGAGTTAGCCACATTAGCTTTCTCCATCCAGACCTCCAGAGGGGCGGAGTCTCAGCGCTGTGGCCGGAGTGTGTGAGAGAGAGCTGGG
>JBBKCR010000080.1:1936935-1958287 GCA_037577295.1 Ladigesia roloffi | reverse complement strand
TCTCTCTCTCTCTCTCTCTCTCTCTCTCTCTCACTCACACACACACACACACACAGACCACCCCCTGCCAGCTACACACACACAACACACTCAAAAACATACATACACACTACAGAGGGCTGCGACTCAGTGTGTTTTGCTTGGTAATTCTCCAAAGAAAATAAGCGTCCCATTCCAGAGCCATTTGTTGGGAACAGCTTTGGGCTGGCAGGAGTGGAGGATACAAAGTAAGATCTGGGGTCAGTACGACTGTGTGGACGGTGCACCTTGCTGGGCCAACAAGCTGCTGAGCACTGGCCACAGGAGCAGTCGTGCTGAGCATTACATCACACCCTCACAGACTGCAGCAGAATGGAGCGACGACAACTTCCAAAGAAGATGTTAAAGTTGGCATCCAGACCCAAGAGTCGCATAGAGTTCTGGCGTGGAGAATTCTAATGTTCAGCTCTGCTTCAGTGCTCCTTGCAGCCATATGCTAAGATCTTCCTCGGACAAATATGCTGACAGAGCTTCCTGAAGTCATCTTAGGATACTTAGGATCCCCCTAAGGAGAAAGTCTGAGCTCCCATTCTCAAACATTACCAAACATGTGCGGTGAAAAAGAGAAAAGTCGTCACGAAAAATTCTTCATGCTCTTTTACTTTGTTTGCTAGTGCTGATGAAATGATGATGGATTAATGCAACAGTGAGATCGTTTTCTCACTCTCTCAGCGCCCATGACAGATGGAGGTGCCAGCCATGAGAACTTGGGCCAGGCAAGGAGCATCTGGACCCTCTAAAGTTGAGAGGGGGAAAGAGGACCAGAATTTTCGTTTAGGGACTAAAATGGAGCACTGTGGTAATATAGACTATGGTAGACCACTCTTAACCAACATTTTTTATTCAAAAAACTAAACTGTCAAAGTCAAAAGAATACAGATACTTCTCTTTTTCTGATTTGTCTGGAGAAAATAAGGGGGCCAAGCACGGCACCGAGTGGCACACCTCTCCACGCACTACAGACACTGTCACTGTAGGGGAGAGAAGACCCAATGTAGCAGAACAGACTTTAGAGGGTTGAAGCTCAATGACAGGGAGAAGGACTGACCTACATAGCAGACCAGTAAGTGCCTTTAAGCACATACAGCTATGTGTCTACTTACGGAGAGTCTAACCAGACCAGGAGGACTAAAATAACCTCCAAGATACATATTTGGATAGGGTCTTTCACAATTTCGCACAGATTGTGTGTCTCGCAGGTTTGTGAGTGTATTTTTATACTCCTGTTTTGTTATTTATGGCCTTGTTGAGAAGTTTCATTCACACAGCCATTTTCCATGTGCAATTAGATTAAAAATGGTAAGACAAAACAGCTCTAATTGCTGGGTGGATCTTTTATTTTTTTACATAGGACCAACTTAAATAATACGCCAACTCACTGCTACAAGTGAGTTAACAAAATGGAACTTGAACTGCTCATTTATGGTGCAGATTCAAGACTAGATTACTCTAAACATTCAAGCACTTTCTGCCTTTCTGGGAATTTAAACTTTTTGAAGGAATTACATATATTCAGATAGCAAAAAGAGACACTGAAATAAAAAGGTACATGAAGCCACCCTTCTTTATCAAATGTGTCAATTTGCACTTTGCATGCTGTCACTTGCATGCTGTGGAGTATAGGAACTGAAAAGGATGTTCATTAAGCATTACACCCACAGCATCCCCATCAATCCCTGAGGAGGACCTCGTAAAAGGTGTTGTAAGGTCTCATCCTGCAAATGGCTTGGTCAAATTATCCAGGGAGTGAATGAAGTGCAAACTCGATCTGTTTCCAGACAGCCAGTAGGGAGACTGCTGTCAGATCAGTCTAGACATCAGACTGGTTTGAGCCAAGCCTAGCTGCAACGATGCGAACTGCTGATCTCTCATAACAAGGTCATAGAGACTGCACTCAGCCACGTGTGAAATGAACTTGACATTCAATAGGTAGCAAATTCCCAGCAAAAGACGCCTTGCAGTGGAGGGCTAATGGAGGTAAGGAAAAGCCAATCACAGAAAGAAACCAAAGGTGCCAAAGAAGAACCCATCATTGCGAAGAACCGATGTTGGTAAAGAAGGACCAGCGACAGTAAAGGCAAAGGAAGCTATACCATCTACCCACAACCCCTTTGTCGAAATGAAGCCATCAGCGCACTCCTATGGTTGCGATTTATTGAAAAGTGTGCTCATTTAATTGATGTAATAGCATTTTAGCTGAAGTATATTGTTGTACTGCACAAATACACGGGTGCCCAACACCACATCTGCGAAAATCCTCAGTATATAGATGCTAATGACCAGTTACCACTAATTAGCCATTCGTAAGTACCCATTCATGAAGTACAATCAAGAGCTTGAAGTTAGCGCCTGTCGGCGATTTGACTGATGGTGGAGAGTGGTCCATTTTGGGCTTAATCAATTCAACATCTGTTCCCTGTTACTCGATCTGTCAGACGGTTGAGCTAGCAACTTCATGCTAGTAGAGCAATTGAGCGCTAGGAAAACGAGCGCACACACGCACACATGCCCCCTGAGCAATTATAGGGTTTACGCTTGTGCTTCGGGGATCATGCTGCTGTGCTCCTGTCTACAGCGCACTCCTGCTTACCCTTTAATCATCTGATGGCTTTCTGTGATTGTGGTGACAAGTGCTGGGGCATTGTGGCCTTCACAAACATCGAGAGAGACAAGTTCCTTCCTAGCAGATGTAGGGATGCTTCCACGCTTTGATTAGCGTTGATGCGCCGCTAAACGCAAGGAGGCTTGTCTCTTTCGCCTGGCAGGCACAGTCATTTCCATATGGCACTCTGGCACTCTCTCATCCCATACAATCACACCCCACTGTCCTCAACCCCCCCACCAGTTCTTTTCCCTTTGTACTTTCCCCAGAACCCCTCTGATCCTCAGCCGAAAAGCCCACAGTTAAGTCAGCTTTTTGTTGACTGTTTGCTGCCATGTGTCAAGCCTCATGTTCAGATAATGGATCATGAAGATTACTCCGCTGTAGTGACATCCACAAAAACATGTCAGTGTGCTGTATGTACATATCGGGGCTCACGGTCTCATGGCAGAACTGGCAAAACCAGTGAAAATACACAACCAACAAGGGCGTAGAGAGATGTGATATGCTGAAAGCGTTAGTGGAATAAGTAGAATAATATAGCAAGTTTAACCATAGTCCTAAAATGTGCCTTTAGGAATTCCTCTTGAAGTTTTGTTATCCAGGACATTGCTCAAAATTGATCATTTCAGTTTAGCTATACATGAAAAGCTACACTTGCAGGTACACTTGCATAGAACATAAGTTCTATACAGCTACTGCAACTGACAACAAACGTTGGGAAAAATGAACCCTTGAATGTTCTGCTGATTGCAGCAACCTACTTCCTGCAGCTATTGCCACTGGCAGTGACCGAATTCCTATTGTTTCTCAGCTGAAAAGATGGACAATAAGGCATGCTGTTGGACTCATACAATCCAAACCTAAACAGTACATTTGGGTAACTATAAAAATATCAGTGCCCTCAGTATTCAGTGACCTGCAAGCAGGGTATCTTGAGAACAGATGGTTGAATTTGGGCCTTCAGGGATATTGAGGAGTTTAGGCTACCATCACCCTTACACTTCTTCACCAAGCTTAGAGAATAGGTTGAGAGAATGCTAGAAGAGGCATGCAGAGGGAATTCAGCTGCTCCACACAACCTATAATTTAGCTCTGCCTTCATAAGATCCAGCATTCCATGAATGATCTTCGTTTTTGACATTCAAATATCTGTGCTGAGGGTGATATCTGCCATGAAAAAAAATGTGACCCAGTCACCAGTGTATTTTGCTGCTTGAAATCATGCTTATGTATTCATTTGCCTCCGGCGAATTAACGTTTTTGTCTTTTGTCCAAAATTGTGCTAATCCCTTCGTAGCTTATTAACACCTAGCGACCCGTGCCAAGGTCCCTGTCAGAAAAATTCTCTGTCTCTCACCGGATTTGCCCCATCCTGTCCAGAGTTAAATTATGGATCTGGTAAGCACAGGGCTGTCAGTTATTCCAACAAAGATCCACCGAGCCAAAAGTGCCCAAGGCATACCCTGGCACTGGAAAGGCCCCGCAAAGCTCAAAGGCGGCGCTTGTTCCCAATCTTCGAAGCCCTCACTCATTTATGGATTTCTTCCTTCATCCATCTACTCCCCTGGAGGGCGGCGTCTGATGGCGAGCCTGCTCTGCTCTTCCCTGGTGTGGATCCAGGCAAAGATTTTTTATGTCTGACGCTGACGTTTCTATGTAAGGTGTGTTAAATCACTCATGCACATCAGAATACGAAAAGTTTTTCGGCTCCCGGAGGAAGCATGCACACACATATAGCTTTGACAGCCCAGGTTGGAACAGATTAAGTCTAGTCCTGGACTTGTATTGTAGAGTAAAAGAAATAAAGGGAAAATATGAGTAAACAGGGACCAGCGCCAATAACCAACTTTTCCCTACAGTGGTTTAAAGACTAGAACACCCGACCCCAAACACTTTGAACGTGGGAAAAAAAACAAATGCTCGGAAGTGAATATATCTGTGTTAATAAGCATCTTCTCGAGAGGATTTTTGAATCAGTGGGTGCAACTCCCTCTGAGCAGTTGAGGTTTTTGCAACATACATCCTGGAATTTGTGGTGATACAACAATAATGGACAAGAACACCAAAAGAAAACAAAGACTCTTTCAGTTTTCATATCCAAGACTAAGTTCATTTTGCCAAAGGCTAGTTTCATATTGCCCAGGATGAGGCCCCTGGTCTTGGACCAGCACCAGGAGCCTTGAAAACTGACCCAGCAATCTAGACAAAGCCACTTTCACCCTCTTGCCATTCTTACCTTAAACAGTTTCTCCCCACTATGGCTGTACTCCACTCCTCAAAAAGCTCTTGAGAATGACGAATCAATAAACAATCGGAGGAAAAGCGAGCAAGGACATTTGGCCAGAAAGCAGAATACTTGAGCGGGCCCGTGGAAAACTACACAGCATGAGCAGTCCCATGCCCCGAGTTCAGCCATCCCGCTACAAAGAGAATCCTGAATCAGATGGCTCGCTCTCGACACATCCGTCAGCGTTTGATCTCGGCTATGCGGCGTCCTAAGTGTATATAAATAGATGCATTAGCACAAATAAAATAAGAGCATGTAGATCTCTGTGGATAGCTGCTTTAGAAGAACACGGTTAGTGGAGCGAGGGGGGGGCAGCAGAAAAAGGGAGAAATGTATCCAGTGACTGACACAGTGGACATACCACATGGAAAAAAAATGAACTGGAAAATTCTGTCTGCTGTAAAGTATTCAGCACCCACAAAGCAAGAACCAGCATTGCATCTCACGCGGTTGAGATGTACCTCTCATTTTCTCTCATCTCAGCTCTGTGAGTGATTTGCGAGGCATGAATTCCGAGTAGATTATAAAAAGGGGGACTCATTGTCTATGAGGAGCATATTTTCACAGGCCTTGCGCTTAATGGGGAGACCTTGTGGGGGGTAGGCTTTTAAAAACGAAGAGAAAGGGCCATGATTTTCGTTCGGAGCCCATGGTCATTAAAGAATGCCAGTCAAAAGGTCAGGTCTGATCGAAACACCCGTGACAAGTGCAAATGGGATTCCACACCGCCAGCGCCTTCGCCACCCCCACACGCACATGTTTGCAGAAGCATGTCAGTGTGGATAACGCTTATCTGGGGCTACCTGCCGAGGACTGGCTTCCTCCTGACAAGGTGCTTGCGACAGTCCGTCTGTAGCAATCAAGCTTAGCGGAGCCGTTGTCCAAGTACATGTCCTGCCACAGCTGGGTGTGAAAATCCCCTCACTCCAAATCTCCCCACCTTCTGGTTCTGGAAGTTATATTTAAAACCTCTTCTGTTTGTATGTATGTAAAATACATACCCTTTCCCAAACTGGACAAATTGCATGGAACTTTTCTCTCATACACCACTAAACTGGCTACATATTCACTGCATTACACTTCATTTAGCAGCGTTAATCATTATTTCCAACACAGAAGTAACACAGAGTTAAATATAGTGAGTTCCCTCACAAAAGTGCCAAAGGCCAAACTACACATGGCGTTATCGTCTCCCAAAACGACAATGCAAAAGACACACCGGAGGAAACAGAAAAGGAATCCTATGAAAAAGACCAAAAGCAATTACGGCAACGCTCGGCCCTTCATCCATTTGTCACAGGAGGCGACGTAAGACCACTGGGGACTTGCGCATGGCGTGTTTGACTTGAGCAATCACCTTGAAAAATGACCCCATATAATAGGCCGGTAGAAGGGGAATATTTCTCACGTTAAATAATCTATCCGTGGAGAGCAGCTCACTTCTACATGACCTACACATGAAGAAGTTGGGCCTGACCCGTAAGGACACTCGGCGCAACTTTTGTAGAGGCAGACGACTCCGCGCCGGCATCTAACGCGTGAAGGTGTTCTTCGAAATTAACTTTAAAATGGCATGAAATATGCAGCGCTTCTTTTTTTTCCCCTTCTGTCTCTCTGAAGGAGACGGGACTGACACACGCTACATCCCCAGCATGTATAATTCCCTACAGATACTCCAAACCTGAAATAGAACAATTTATTTCCCCTGTTCCTCCGTCCTCAGAACTGATTCTACGATGAATATTTGAAGGAACTATTCTTTTTTTAATCAAAATTAAGAGTGGGGCGGAAGAGAGAGAGAGCGAGAGATAGAGAGAGAGAGGGAGAGAGAGAGAGAGAGAGAGAGTCCGGAGTGGGCTGGTGATTACTTTCTCGCTTCTTTCAAGAGTGGCTGATTAGGCTCTCACAGGCCACACACTCCAGCACCAGATCTGCTTCATTTTCTACATGAATGAACAATCACACGTAAGGGGAGAGATGGGGACTGATTGAGAGCCTTCCTGTCTGAACAAAAAAGAGATGCAAGCCTCTGTGTGCTACACACTGAGCATATTTTGGTACAAAAGCCCTCAGACTTAACATCAGCACCTTCTGCCGGCAACTAGAAGTTCATATGAGTTTTTAAAACCAAGATATCCTGCAAAAATTGTCCAAATCCATTACAAAAAAAGCTTCAAAATGTGTGTGGGCAGCTACCTGAATAGGGCAAATAATTGTGTTTGGTGATGGTGATGTAAAAATCCCTCTCACAGTCACCAGTAGTACACACACACACACACACACACACACACATGAACAAGCATGTACATTAGACACATGTGTGATGCACGCTGTCTGCGTTCAGCATCTTGTGCCTATTTATACCTGCCCATAACCGGCAAAGGGTCACTGTTCTTATTCATTTTCTGTCAGAATCCCAAGTTTGCGGCTGGTGATCTACATCCCTGCATATCCAACAGTGTCTAAATACTTTTAAGTGTTGTAAGAGATGTAAACGGTAAGATGGAATGTGTGTTAAAAAGCCCACACTTTTTTTAAACCCATCTCTATTGGTCCAGTTAAAGCAAACACACGTACTTTTAAGCCTAGTCTTGTAAACAACATGTTCAGATTATTTAAGTGTTTGCCTTAAACCAATTTTAAACAGCCAGAGAAGATTTCTGAGGGAAAAAAGTGTTTTAGGAAGAGTGCTGGGAAGGGTCGGTGACCTCTCCCGTGCGCTGGACAGAAGGGGTCTTTACTCACAGCCTCTCCGTGTTCCGCGGTATATTCCTGGGGACAGTCTTGAGCCCCAGTCCGTGGCAGTCCACGGTGGTGCCGCTGCAGGTGCACAGCGCGGGACAGGCGCTGGAGCGGCCGCAGAGCAGGGCGCAGAGCAGCAGGAGCGGCGGCGCCCACTTCCAGCCTCCGGAGTGCTTTCCCCTGGCCATGATCCGCACGTCTGCGCTCCGGCGCTTTCCTTCAGTCTTCTTGTCTGTCTTTGGAGCTTCTCCCCTCCCAAAACCTCTCACCTAGCCCCCAAAACACAACTCTCTCTCTCTCTCTCTCCCTCTCTGGTGCTGCTGCTGTTCCCAGCAGAAGTCCCTGTCCCTGCAGACTGAGAAAACAAACCACAGTGTGTGGGAGAGAGATACAAGACTGGACTCTGCGTAAAAGGGGGGGATAAGAAGAAGTATGGTTTTGTCCTCAAGAAAGGGGAAGGGACACTAAGTCGGCCTGGTCTTTTTTCCTGTTCTCCTGGTTTGGTGGTTCTTGGGCGGTTCTTGGGCAGGGTGGGTGGGGGGGAGAGTAAAAAAGAACAAGAACAAAAAAAAGAAGCGTGTCCTCTTCTGTCGTGCTTGACTTCCTAAAGAAAACTCTCTCTCTCTCTCTCTTTCTCTCTCTCTCTTTGTGGAGTTGCTTCCCTCTCTGCGTCTGCGTCTGGTTCCCTCCCTCTCGGCTCCTCCACTGGCTGCGCACAGAGAGAGGAACAGGGGGAATGGCAAAGAGAAAAAAAGCACACACTCTCTCCCTCTCTCCTCTTTCACTCACTCACACACACACACACACACACACACACACACGCGCGCGCACAAGCAGTCAGCCATCACAAGCATCTACAAATAGCAGCCCCCCATGCGCCGTCCCTCCACCCACTACCCCCACCTTTCCTCACCCCTTCCCCAAAACGTACCTCTCTCCCACACACACACACACACACACGCACACCGTCAAGCCCCCCCTCAGAACCCTGCCTGAACTCACACCCCCTCCACTCCAATCCCTCAGGCATCCCATCCCAACCAAGAGCAGATACCCCCGACCACCCCCTGCCAAAATGCGCCATCAACCACAACTACAATGCTGCACCCCGTCCTGAGTCGCAGGCCCTCCTGTTAAAGAGGGCGACAGAAGTGTGTAAAATAATGCATCAATACGTTGTGACGATTCAGTCTCAACCTGAGTCCCATTGATTTGTGGAATTAAATTTGCGGGTATTAAAAAATAAATACATGGCAGCTCAAGAACAAAGCCTGATGCTTTGTGTTTGTCTTCATTGTCCATCACTGTGCAAACAGTTCCTGCAGGCACATTAGTGTATTCAGGGCAGGGCTGGGATTATCAGTTAGTTATACGCAAGTCATTGCAGAATGTAATTTTTTTGGCAATCCATTAGGCAAAAAAGGTTTTTTTAAATGCTTAGACCATTAATAAAAAAAAATTATATGTATACATCAAATATCTTTTTCCCATTTTTGTGAGTAAAATTGTTGGGCAAAAAACAAAACACTAAAACAGTCCGTTTGATTGGAAGAATTGTGAAATCTGACATATCATCTTAAGATTTGCTAATAAAATCTTTCCACTTTCAGAATCAAATGGATGCGAGGTCCGAGATTTTCACCCTTGGGATTGGATATATCATCCCACACCCCACCCCCTCACCACTCAGACCCCAACACCTTGAGAGGGCAGGGCGTGAGCGTGTGCTGAAGGGAGTAGGAGGGAATGCCTGGTTATAAAGGGGAGAGACACAGAGGAACCAGGCAGGGGGGTAAGCAGTGGGGAACTAACAGCGAATTGCGGTCTGTTGGCCACAGGGAAGGTATGGAGTGCGTGTGGCTGGGCAGCGGTCTCTGACGGTGCCAAGTGGAGCACAATGAGGAGTGAATAAAAGAGAAAGGGAGGAAAACAACTATTAAATGACAAAGTGAATATCATATCAGTTTTCAGGCAATTGATCTGAGGTGTGCTAAACAAATGAGGCAGGACTTCAACTTCAAACCCGTGTTGTTCAAATGAGGCGCAGGCTTTTAACCGAATTAAATAAACAAACATGAACCAACCCCCATTTGTGGAATAGGTCTGCTATACCCCCAAACAGACCTTACCCCTGGCCACAAAATGGATATAGGCAATCTAGTCATGACATTATCTGTGTGAAGGTGCACCAAAAACACAATTCATGAAGACACTCCTGCAGATTACAAAACCAAAACTCCACTATGGGCTTCTGGATGCAGCGTCAATGAAGAAATTATTTTGAGTGTGTGGTTCAAAAGTCAACTTGGTTGTTCTCGAACTGAGATTCCACAGATGTTTTAAGTAAAAATTTTTGACGAATTCAATCATTGATGGTAAATCTAAAGTACTGGTAAAAAAAAAAATTTTTTCTTTTGACAAAATACTCTTTTATCAAGAACAGAATGACTCAGTGGGGAGGAGGTACCCCCCCCCAGTCCAGATAGCATTCCTAGTCATGTGCTCAGAGAGCCTCTCCTAAACATCGTCTCTCTGAGCACCAATGTTATTCCACAGTATTTCAAAGGCACTACTATGATCCCTGTTTCGAGCGATATGGGTTTTTCAGTAGCTGATGCCCATGTCGATATTTTGGAGTCAGGGTCAGCCGATATATGCTGCCGATATTTTTTTGCCTAATAATCGAAGGTGTCCCCCTCTATGGGAGGTAAAATATCACACTAATAACACAAAGATCGATACACAAAATGTCTCAACTTACCATTTATTGAATAATGACTTCAAAATAAATATAAACTTACATAGCAAAAACAAAATTTCACAATAACAATACAACAACTTGTAAACAATAAACACAGCAGCATCAAAATCTTTTGGTGCAAGCAAGTAGAATGGGCCACGTGTTCCACAGTAACAATAATACTGGGTAAACCGGCGCAGTGCACTTAGATATCAGCTGATGCCGATACATTGAAAAATGCCAAATATCGGCCCGATGTATCGGTCGACCTCTACAAAGTAGTACCTCAATAACTACAGTCTTGTTGCGCTCATACCTATCATCATTAAGTGCTTCAAGAAACCACATAAAAATCAAAGTTGCCCCCACATGGAGCCCCTATATTTTACATATTATCCCAATCGTTCATCCATTTGCAATGTGATGTCACCACTATGCTTCACCTGGCCCTCCCTCACCTGGACAAATAGAACATTTATGAGAAAATGTTCATAGATGACAGTTCAGCATTCAACACCATCACTCCTCAGCGTCTAATAGGTAAGCTGAGACTGCTGGGCGTAAACACCTCCCTCTGCAACTGGATCCTGGACTTCCTGACTGGTGGACCTCAGTCAGTCAATATAGGGAGCAAGATCTCTAGAACCACCATGCTGAGAACAGAGGCCCACCAGGGCTGAGTGCTCTGCCCTCTGCTGTCCGTGCTGCTGACCCACGACTGTGCACCTCATCAAGTTTGCTGATGACAGAACCATAGTGCGTTTGTTCAGAGAAAACAATGAAGGGGCATTCAGAGATGAGGTGCAACCACTAATGGACTGGTGCAGAGCCAACAACCTTACCCTGAATGTGGACAAAACAAAAGAGATGGTCGTTCACTTCAGGAGAACATGCTGTGACCGTTCTCCACTGAACATTAATGGCTCCTCAATGGAGATTTCACCCTAGTACCAAATCCCTCAAGAACAACAACTGCTCCTTTGCAAAGAAAGCTTATCAGAGGACCCCCCCCCATACTTTCTGAGTAGGGACTATAAGAAGCATCGTCTGTAGCTGCATCCTATATTAGTAGGGAAACTGTGCCACATCAGATGAACAGACTACACAGAGTATAGTCAGGACTGCCGAAAAGATGGCCAGAGTCTCTCTCCCCTGACATGTAGACCAGACGCTGCATGCAAAAAGGCACCAGGGTTGCGGATGATCCCTCACACCCCTCCCACACCCTCTTCTCCCTCCTTACATCTGGCAGAAGCAGCTGGGGCTTCACTACCAGGATAGGGAACAGCTTCTTCCCCCAGGCTATTAGACCCCTAAATCAGGACGGAATAACAAACTGTACATCACACACACACACACACACACTGAACTGAGCTGCAGCCTTTCTCGGCATACACATACTAAACTGTTCCATAAGACAAGAAAACGTACTCCCGCTGCACACTTAGCATTTTTCTGCTGCTAGAATACAGTATCAGTCCTAATACCGTATTCCTGAATACTTCTGCTCTTACTCCTCCTGTCATTATTCTCATTGCTATATTATTATATTATTATTGTTGCAGTCCTGTCCTCACCCTTGTGTGGTCATCTTTGGTCCTGTGGGTTTTCATTCTTTGTTTTGGCCCAATGGTCGTAAGGGAACGTGGTTTCACTTCACCGTGGGCTGGCTGTATGGATTAAAGCAATAGTTCTCAACCTTTTCAACATTAAGGCCCACCTATCTATCACAGCATGTTGCCAAGGCCCAATTGGACACAATAGATTATCATAAATAACCAATTGCGGGCCTGTCTCAATTTTAGATTCAAGGACCAATCAAAACCTTTTGCGGTCCACCAGTGGCCCCCAGCCCAGTGTTTGAGAAACCTGGGATTAAATGACAATAAATGCCTAATTGACATGACTTAAGCCAAAAAAGTCTCAGATTTTACTCATAAACTCCTGTAATAACCACAGGTAGCTATATCAGAGTTAGTATATTCATCCCACATCAACTCTTCTTAATGATGAGGATATGTACAATTGCTGAATACACTACGGTTTTATAAAACTGGAATGTAATGATATAAGTATGAAGTGTGTATGCATAAATATTTACAAGGAATTCCTCCTTGTAAATATTTATGCATACACACTTTTCATGCATACCCATATTTGCATTAAAAGCTAAGCAATTTTCATTTTTATAGATAAAGGCTAAAAACGCGAGTGTAAATATTGCGCTTGATTTGATTGTGACATTTCTGAATTGGTCCTCCTGGTTTTGTTGGAAGAAACACTTCAAAAGAGAAGTTTGACATGGGAAACACTCCCCTAAGCTGCTCTGCTGGCACCTAGGTGTCGTACAGACTTAGCAAACGGCCGTCACAGCTGGTCTCAACACCTCCACGTTTGTTTAATGCAACACAGACCCGGTTACAACAGTTTTATGAATTTCACCAACTATCAGATTTTCCCTATCCTGAAATAAAAGCACATCTTTAACATTTTACAACACTTTTTAGGGGGAAGTCTCACACAGAGAGGTGACCTTTTCGACTGAGTTGATGACAAATTCCTCCTGTGAAATAAAAGAAGAAAAATCTCGGTCCTAAAAAATCTGGCAAAAAACAAGCTAGGACAGCAAAAAAATTGAACAGAGGTCTATGGGAGGAAACAAGGCCTACTCCTGTTCGCAGGCAGCTCCATATCCTAGTAAAACCATCACAAGCCTGTTGCTCAGCTTACTACTTTAATTAAGGAGAAAACCACAGCACTCAGCAGTCTTTATGTCTTCTGCGTCTTTGAGAGTTGTAAAAAGATCCTTCTTTTCACTTGGAAAATGGTTGGAATGTGGTAGTGAACGTTCCCCAGTCAGGCCTGTGAGGTCTAGATTAGAATAATTATTTAGGTCTCATGCTTTATATTTTTAGGCCATATCTCTACAGTTAGGTGACTATTTATTCATTTTTGAAGATTAAAAACGTCTCAATTTCAAGCCTAATAAGTACCAATGTCGCATCCACGTCATTAGGCCGTTTCAGACAAAAGTGTCCCTTGGGGTAAAGAGGGAATGACTGCAGATTTCCTCTGCTAAATGCAGCCCTCGGGGGACATGGGACCACAATTCCCACTGTGCTTAATACATTGTATACTCTTGATCACATAAAAGCTATATATACATACACATAAAATATATATCTGACTCCAGTAGTAAGGGATTTGTCCCTGTGATCAGAACGTTGTGGGTCCAAATACCAGGACTGCTACTGGTACCCCTGAGGTATTTTGAGCCCACACACTGCTCCCCGGTGCCCCCCGTTGGTGGCAGCCCACTTCTTCACTTGGTTAAATGCAGAAAAATAATTTCACCCTGTTCACACTTTGTACTGTAGTGGTGTGTGGGGTTCAGTTGTGATTATGGAAAGCCACTATACTAAAGAAAGCCATTTATGGTACAAATCAGTATTAGCACCATAGCATTTAGAGTGAAACAGTGGGGAAATACCAAAGAAAAGCCACCCTGACCACATTCTTGACTCCAACACGCTAAATATAGATTCCGTGAATTCCACATTTAGTCACGTTGAGGGAAAACAGGACTCTTTTGGGTGTCCGCGGGACAAACGTGTACAACATGCAGTTTTGACGCCAAGAAAGAAACGGACAAAAAAAGGGCACAATGATACGCTAGTATTTTCTGAGAAATTGTGAGGATTTGGACTTAACTCCACTTCTTGAATGCTTGGGCTCCTGTGCAAGGAACGGATCTGCCAGAAGCTCAACATACCATCACCCAGAAACGCAGACATATCAATACATGTGTGTGGGTGGTGGGTGCTTGTTTGTCTATGACAAGAACTTGTTGCGTGGACAAAAGCCCAGCACATACGAACAGAACACACGGCATTTCCTCTCCACTGCTTCCCCTTGTGGTGAATATACGAATAGCACCAGACACCATCCAGTGGAAAGCCTAAAAAACTCAATTCAGTTCAATTCCCAAAACAGAAAAATGCGGTTTGGATCATTTGTGTGAAATTTGATGAATGAAGACATAAGTGAGTATATGTGTACGTTGGGGGTTACTCATTGACTATATGTTTATACAAAAATATATATTCTTCTTCCAGTACAGTCAAGTGTAGTTGCCAGTCTAGGCAGACAAATAACCCCAGATATCTGAAGTTATCATTAAAATATACGCAAGAAAGCATGAATTTTTTTTTTTAATTAAATTTTGATTATGCCACTAATTCTAGGCAAAATTAACAACTTTTTCATAACAATTGACCTTTATGGTGTAAAATTATGGTAGTAAAACAAACATCTGATTGAATGAAAATGTCAGATATCAATTTCCCCTTTTTAAAGGTGCATTGAACATTTCTTTGTATGATTAAATCCATCCATTTTCTACCCCTTTATCCCGCACTCGGGGTCGGGGGGGGACTGGAGCCTATACCATTTACTTAGGGCGAAGGCGGGGTACACCCTGGACAGTCGCCAGCACGTCGCAGGGCCACACACACTCACAATCACACCTAGGGCCAATTTAGTGCGTTCAATTAACCTATCCCCAATCACGCATGTTTTTGGTAGTGGGAGGAAACCGGAGTTCCCGGAGGAAACCCACGCGGCCACGGGGAGAACATGCAAACTCCACACAGAAAGACCCTGCGCCCGACCCGGGAGTCGAACCCAGGACCTTCTTGCTGTAAGGCAACAGCGCTAAACCCTACGCCACCGTGCCGCCCTGTATGATTAAATCTACATTTAAATGAGTGATTGTGACAAACCAGTAGAAAGTGGACAATGTTATAATTAATCAGCCCTGCTACATTCAATGTGTATTTTTACTAAGCATCTCAAAAGAAACAAGTGCATTTAACAATACCTGTAGGTTCCAATCTTCTATTAAATCATATAAATGAAGTTTCCAATATTGTGATAACTTATATTTTACGTACATATCTACGTAGGCCAAGTTGTGCAGTGAGGGTAAAAAGTGGTTTCATTATGCCATCTACTGTCTGAAGCCTCTGAAATAGTAGCATCATTACAATTATTGATGCCGCACAGATTACCTCAAATTTCCTTTCGAAGAAACAAGTTTCTAAATAAGTTTAATGTAAATGAAAGCAAAAGTAAAGGATCCCAACATAAATATTGTGTTTACATGATAACAGTGGGGTCCAAATCTCTTCTTTTTTTGTCCTGAATTTACACCTTACTTAAGAGTTTATGTGGTTTAGTCCATCAGGTTATTCTGGACAAAACAAACAAAAAATATTTGCTTTTATTTCATAGTAAACCTCCACTTATCATGGAGGTAACGCTCTGTGTATAGTGAAAAAACCATGATGATGAGATGTGGTAAAAAAAAAAAAAGACTATTTAAACCCTAAATATGCCTCCATACATGCTCCCAAAACTCCCCGATTTCATTTTAAACACAGCAGTGCTTGAAAGTAAAATATCAATGTTACCCCAGTATAGACTGTACTGTAATTAATCCATGTTTTTTCTTTGTAACCAAGTAAATACAATACTATTCATTTAATTACAGTAATAAAAATACCAGACTTTAAGAGGAACAGTGCGAAAAATCAAGACTGCTTCTGCCGCCACAGATGCGTCACCAGGCAGCAGCAAAGAGAAATAAATGTTTTGGGATTGGCTAAAATAAATAAGGCTCTCGGGTTAGCTTTCAAATCTCCCACTTCTGAGTACAGGTGACTGACATCCGGGTCTCATCCAGCATCCTCATGCAGTTTACTTTATGCCTGGGCACATTCTGTTCAGGTGTCTGATTGCCTTGATAACTGCAGTACCCAAACATAAACAACCAGCACGAGAGGGGGGTGGGGGGGTACAAGGATTGACTGTATACTTTAAAGAAAATAAGTATTTTTTGTGACTATTTTTTGTATGATTAAAAATTATGGTCTTTTAACCATCACATATTTGGATGGAAAGATATGACAAATTAAAACAAGCCATTATGACAGACAAATCTGACAAGCTTTGTTTTTTAACATCTTGATTTAATGGCACAATCTGAGAGCAAGTCCAGTCGGTGCAAACAGTTATGGCAACATAAATCAAGACAGGAACTGAGCAGGGTAACAGTGATCCATCTGCAAGTAAGTTCTAAGAATTATGCAGAACAGTTTTGATCACTGGAAAAAGCTGGAAGAAACATACATAAAAGCATATGATGTCAGCTTCATATAAAAAAAATAACCAAAAGCAGACCCACCAACATGAAAAGTGAAACAAACTTCACATTTTCACATCAGTATCCAAAGAAATAACTTAACGTTAACAGCAGTTAAGAAACTTGAGTAAAAAAGTCACAGTTAACAAATTAAAAGATTCTCTATAGCATTCACACAGAATAAAACTGACGAAGATTCACATCGAGTCTATAGAAGAGTCATTACTTTCAGGCTCAAGCTTTTTCACATTACAAAAATAAATGACAGCATGTTCACAAAAAGTTTTCCAGTATACAAAAGTGGTTATAAACTGTAACAATCCCAAAAAATGTATTCATGCACATTTGTTCCATTTTAATATTGAAAACAGGAGACTCTAAACACTAATTCATATAAAAGATTAGATTATTAAATAAATTGCTCTGTAATCTTGTTCCACTAAACCTCACACAAGTTTAAATTAACTCAAAACAATGGATTTTAAATATCTGACACATTTAACGGGTGGAAAAAGCTGCAATAGAACAACCAGAAAAAGAGTAAGTCAAGTAGCACCATCCATTTATAAACTCATTCAGAGACATCTTTCCATGCAGATACTTTACAGCTCCCATCCAGTTCCCTCATTCCCAAAGAGTTTCCACTTCTTTCACTTTCAAAATGCCCTCAAACTGAAGCACAGTATAGATAGTCATAACCATCAACTTGCTTGAAATGGTCCTGCTTTAAAGTCCACTTACCACAATTTACCTTACTTTCCATGAACCTATACAATCTCTCTATATATACAGAAGCTGAACTACACCATTAAAAGCTGCTATGCATAAATTACAACCCCACATCCATCTTTGACCTTTCTGAGCTCATGCTTTATGCTCGTTTAGCAATTAGTATCCTTTTTTTCTACCTTTTCAATGCGTACAATTTCTTTATAGACGAACTGCTAGTTCAAACTGTACCACATTTTTATTGGGAAAAACTACTATTAAAGTAACACTCTGGTTTGGTAAACACACATGCTTGCATAGGTCACCATTGTTAGTCCGAATAAATATAATCTAATCCAAAATGGTTAGTTCTCAAAATAAATATATATTTTAAAACAGTTACGGTAGGCTTCGACTAGACTGCTGGGCAGGTGAAAGAGGAGTCCTTTTGAAAGATGAGCTGTCCTGAAGGCAAAAACAAAATGAAACCAAAATATATCAAATGTTAATTCCAAAATATTCAGATGTTAATAAATGGGATGCATAATTCAAATCTGCCAGGGTGAGAACTGGCAATTATTTGTTTTTAAAACATGAAAACAGCATTCAATTTTAATTTTGCAATTTTATAACATTAATAACATGAGGCAGTCTCTCGCATTGTATACTGCTGTTACATCTGTAATGAAATATCATGTGTTCAACTTTCCACCTACATGCAAGGAGACCCCCAGTTACAAAAGTCAACAAGTTTCAAGTTCACGGCATTCACTCCCACTATTAGCCTCATGCTTAGAAACTATGTGGGCGGAATAGTTTGATCACGTAAGGTGGAAGAATACACAGTAATGTGGCATATAAGTGAGTTTCCCCATTTCCTTTTTCAGTGGCTTAGTTCTATTTTATGATTTTACAAGTGTTAGGATATGTGACTAAGCAAGGGTGTGTTTCAACTTCCAAAGATGGGTTACATCACTGTCGAATAAACGGACCGGAGTCATTAACTCGAGGACCTAAACTGTACAGCACCTTATTTCTGTTATGTTATTCAAAAAAGGCCCAAATAATGGGTGAAAATGGAGATAAATAAAACTCTTAAAAACAAACTAAACAGATTTTCTGTTTAAAGATGAAAAAACCCAATTAAAGATATACACATTTTATAAGTTTATTAAATTTATGAGCTGGAAACTTGCCAATGCAGGTCATGTGTTTGCTTAGCATGCAGCCCACACCAAGTCAATGGCCAGGGTGGCTTGGGATCAGCTACAAATATTAATGCATCTTTAGTTCATAAAGAACTGACAAAAGGCTTGTTCATTCTCAGTCAAGTCATGAAACATGTAATTTCCCTACAGATATGAAAATGGTTTGCTAGGCGATGGAACTTAATTATATTTTTGACATTTCATGTCATATTTTTTCCTCCTTCAGGACAGATAAAACATTCATGACATTAAATCTTGTCATTTCAGTCTTTGGTCCACTTTGGGTGATTTTGACTTCCATCAAACTATCTGCCCTGTCAGAATACGGAGACCATCAAATGTTTATGTATGTATAATGAGTCCAGACAAACTTACTTTTCCATTGGTCGTCTCTTTGCTTTGGGCTGTTCCTGCTCCTGATCTCTCAGGTAGGAGTTGGTTACCCAACACTTTCTTCTGTTGAAATCAAAGGACTAGTAAACCTCACTAGTGTTAAAACTGGGCTTTGGCCAATTTCAGTTATAGGAGCCAGTCATCTAGTAGAAAAAAAATACATCTAAAACAAATTAATCCAAATGAATTGAACAGAGAAAAGAAAGACACACCTTGATAAGGACTCCAAGGGACCGTGAACGCCCATGTTTCTGACTCTCCCGCACTGGAGTTCCCTGCTTGTTGAACTACAAAATAAAACATCTTTTGACTGTAGTTCATCAAAAGAGCACGTAACTAACATAATAACTACTCTTGCTATAGAACTGTACAACATTTTTCTTTCACTGATACTTTTTTTTATTCCAAATTGATTAACAACTTCATTTCTAGTATTTTTTATAACATTTTTAGTAACAGTTCAAATGAAATAAGATTAAAATCCGAATGCCAATCAAAGTTAAGCAGCACAGATAGAAAAACTGCTACAGATAGGAGACCAATCTATTCTGTGGAGGCCGAGTGAGGTGATACAGTACACATGAGAACACTCTGCCCGTTTGTCATCTTTGTTCAATTTCAAATGCACCAAATAAAATGGCATGAGGAGAGGTTTATCTTGAGGCATACAGAACAGCAATTAGCAGGCTGGTTAACTAATCAAATAATTGATAGTCTTATATGGAGTATCTGTTAGCGAGCTAATTTTGCAACAGTAAGCCAATAAGCAGCCCATTGAAACACTCGCTGCGTCCGAAATCGCATATTTCCCTGCTATATTGTGGTGAAACCCAGTATGCGAGGTGAGTAGTATGTCCGAATTCATAGTATGCGTAAAACAGCAGACGAGGAGTACCTGGATGACCTACTGCTTCCGGTCAAATTCCGATGGACGCTGCACTATCCCATAATGCAGCGGGAGAGGCGGCGTCATTTTCAAAGAATGGCGGAAAATGGAAACGCGATTCTTTTCAAGTACCATAAGAAAAACGTTCCTCATGGTTAAATTACATTTGTGAGAAATTGCCTCTGTAAAAGGTAAAAAATAGCGCCATTGCAATAAATATAAAATCGCTTTTGTGACGACACGGCATATGACATCAACAACAGAGTGGATGCAGTACGTCCGAATTGCATTCATACTGCCCTCATTCATACTGTATAGAGCGTATTATTTTACAAATTCAAATGTACTACCTTCAATTCAAATGTACTACCTACACGATTTCGGGCGCAGCAACTGTATCAGAAAGATGCGAGAGATCGTCCATAGAGAACATACAGAGACTTCCATTAAATGTTCACTAGCAGTGTGTGCTATTGGTCATGGTTCTCAGACTTTCCTATTTACGTATTTCCAAACACCTCAGTGATCACATTCATCACAATATATCATCTATTTCAGTTACCTGTCGAATGAGCTTCTTCTTTTTGGTGGAGTCTGGCATATTGGTGACATGATTGAAAAGCTCACGGAGAGCCTCCTGTGTGTGCTGCTGATTTCCACCATCTTGGTCATCGCTGCCCCTTTTGGAGGGCAACAGACTTCGGCTGACCACCCCCCCATTCAGCTCCATGTCATCCTGTAGCAATATATTAAAACCGATTGAAATTCTGATCAGTGTCTCCACAGTAATAGATTGTATTAAAAAAAACCTAGAAGCTTGGAAGTTAACTTTGAAGTTCTATTAAAGCCAAGCTCGCCAAAGAGGGGAAAAAAAGTTTTACTGCTTGATAATGAAAGGCAAACACTATTTATATGCAGATATGGCCTGTATTCAAGCAATTGACAATATTTAATTTCATCAAGCTCAGGAACCACGGTTTTGATTAACTTCACATATGAAGTTGAACTTGGTCATCTGGAATTCATATATCTCCAAAAGTAAAGTGGAGCTTTGATATTAGTTTAGGTGACTGGGATCACTGAAAAGTTTTTGAAAAAACTTAATTCAGTTACAGCATGCAGGCGAAAGGAAATGAAAACAAATCTAACAGCAGAATCACAACCTTGGACTGAGGAGTTTTCGGTTCTCCAAAGAGCATCCGTGCATGGTCCTTGACATATTGTGGTGCCTAGAAAAGGACGACAGCGAATAATAATGCCTTTCAAAGAAATTGTGAATATCATTTAACTTAAAGAAAGCTGAAAGCGATAGTGCACCCAAAAATGAAAATCTGATGTTTATTTGCTTACACCCAGGGCATATAAGTCGAAGGTGACTGTTTCCTCAGCTGAACACAAACGCAGATTATTAGCTTTAGCCGTAGCATTCTGGTAGTCATTTAATGAAAGTGGATGGGCGTCAGAACTTTCAAAGTAAAAAACCATGCACAGACACGTCCAGATTACACCCCGTGGCTCGTGACGACACATTGATGTCTTAAG
>JBBKCR010000080.1:1916820-1927110 GCA_037577295.1 Ladigesia roloffi | reverse complement strand
TCCACTTCCATTAAATGACTACCAGACTGCTACGGCTAAAGCTAATAATCTGCGTTTGTGTTCTGCTGAGGAAAAATTTTCACCTTCGACTTGGATGCCCTGGGGGTAAGCAAATAAACATCAGATTTTCATTTTCACTTTACTATAAAGCCATCATTTGAACTGCTCTCATTGACTAAGGTCTTGGGGGCAAAGAGAAACACACAAGACAAGTCACCAATCCATCTATCTCTTACACACAGAGACACACACAGCAATTCCAATCCACCTGCCCTGCATATCTCCAGACTGCGGGAGGAAAATTGAGTACCTGATGGAAAACCACGCCATGCCAACCAGTTTAAAAGCATTTAAATAAACCTCACAGTACAGGACAAAAGAAATGAACAACGCCCTTACCCGAAACAACTTCTGCGAGTGCTTGATCAGAAACGCTATGCCGTTATTGAGTTTATTCAGATTATCTTGCAGATCGTTTGCAGTGACCTGTGTACAGATGAACATGGCCTCTTTACAAAGATACCACACAACACAGAGAACATAAGCTGCCACACAACACAGAGAAAAGTGCTTACGTTTCTTGGCCACACAATATGGGGCGCAAACATGAGGGCCAAATTGTACGCGGACATTTTGTTTTTGTGTTGTTGCTTGGCCGTCTGATAGAGCAGGTCCAGCAACAGCTTGAGGAGACTGCGGTTGGCTGGAGGAAGCAGCATGAAGAGCAGCTGCAGCACTTCAATCTGACGCTCTTTGTGAGGGACAGCCGTCTTATTGCCTTTCTCATCAAACAGAGTCATCTCTACAAGAAAGAAAACAAATTAAAGAGATCTGAAGTTGGAAGAGGGGGCTGTGTTTCAATCACCCCTGGAAGCACTAAAATATTCCTGAGATAAAGTGAAGGGGCATAAGCTGTTCTTGAGCCCTTTCTCGTTTTTTGAGGGCATACCAGCTATTTTGAGATGAGCGTGATAATGGCGGTGAGTCAGCAGTGGTTCCGGCAGCTCCCCCAAGAAGGCTTTGAGTAGCGTGGCCACGTCGTGTGGGTGGTAGTCCCCCATCTCCAGGTCTATGTCTGCCCCGCTGTTGAGCACCTCCCTCAGGGCCTGCTGTCTGATGCTGTTCCCAGGCACACGGAACAGGCCCTCCACATGCAGGTCTGACAGACAGCGGAAAAGCAAAGTGCTTTGAGATGAATTATTTAGGCCCCTCCCCCCATTCAGCCCGCGTTCACTTTTTTGCCAGTGACATCATTCAACACCCAAAATACACCATGAGCTCATACTCCAGAAATTGTTCACTTCAGGTCAGAAGCTTCACTAATGTGGGACACGGATGAGACAGTGGTGAATCCCTGTTAGCCATTGCAGCTGCTTGGTGAAAAATGCAGACGGAGAAAGCTCATTCCCACATTTCGCCACGGTCACTACAAATATTTTACTTTATTGGAGCTACTGAAGTTATAAATATTATTCCTTCTTTAATTTCGATCAGGAGTATTCTACAAAATGTGACCAGAAGCTGGCATGTAGATGAAGATACAAGCTATTGTTCCAAACATAATGGTGTTTATGTTGGGCCCAAATATCTACAGATGTTAACCTGAATATAGATATAGAGGCTTTATGTTAAGCGCAAATAAAAAGGAGACTTACTTTTTCCAAGATACTCGATTAGCTGGTAAATTTGCGCAATTCCCTCCTCAGTTAAGGGTGCACCAAAAACCACTCCTTTATCTGCAAAAAAAATAAACAAACAAAAACATAGCCGACTGGCTTTGTTAATTGTGAACAGGTTCACAGTGAAGAACACTTTCAAAATGTCAAATATCCTGCTGATAAAAATAACATGCAAATTATAGCAAATTACTGAACCATTGTTTATAGTGTATATTAAGAACAACATTACTGATTACTGTAGGTACTCTATATATATCCTGATATCACAACTGAAAATAGGCATAATGGAAGGCAAGTGATCTAATTATATTTGCATAACTGCATTTTCATAGTACTACACCAGTAACAATCAACAACAACAATCATATGATTCTATACCACTAACAATCAGCAATCTAGTCCAGCACATTCATCTCCTGCAACACCCAACTCCCTGTTTTAGTGCTTTAATCTCATTACTAAATTTTGTTAAAAACAACTGTCTTCATACAAATATCTGTCTTAATACTCTGAGAATACTTAATGGTTTTTACCTTTGTTAAATATCTATTGTTTAAATACAGCTAACATGTCCATTCACTTCAAAGCTTTCCGCTAAACATTTCAAATTATGTAATCTTAAGAAGTTGGACAGGACTAGAATCATTTTATGCACTTATAGATTTCCTCAATTTAAAATTTACACACATACATATATAGTATTTCTTGTAAAGTGTATTCATATCTTGTTGTGTTGTATAGCTTGTAATCCATTGTTTTGCTGCTCCGACCATTTTACTGTCCACTTTCTGCCTCAGCAATGCAAATTTGCCACTTATATGAGGTTTCTTATCACCCCAATTTGATTGCTATCATGCAAGAAAAATATCTCAAAAAGCATAACTGCAACGAAAACAGTATAGTAACAACAGCGAGTATTTCTGGCTTGGGTGAGCGAGAGGCATGTGGGTACCTTTGCGCTTCAGGAAGCTTGGAAGGCGGAGGAAGCCTGCCGATGCGGGGAGCTTGGGCTCAGCTTCCCCCTGGAGCTGCGCGAATTCCACTCCAGGTAGATCAATAAGCCTGGTGATGTTGCTCAGCAGTAGCTCCGTGAAAACTTGAGGTTTCTCATGTCGCAATTTCTCCACATAAAAGTCTGGGTTGAAGATGACTGGCTGGTTCTGATGCATCTCTTGGCTTATGACGATATTACATACTGTTCCTCTTTAAATTGAGAGCAGACAAAAGCATCTTCAAGCAAAAGAAGTGAACCTGGCATGCTGGTTTTATTCTACTAAGCCATGCAAATTTTGGATATACAGACTAAACATGCATGCATATAGTTTTAATGCAGGTTTTATTTCTTATCATATCAATAACACAAACCTGCTACAAAGAGAATAACACCACAGATATTCCGCTTTAACCCGCAACAAAGTTCTGAACTTTAAATTGAACGAGAGCACAATTTTGTACGAAATATATTTATTAAAAGAATTAACACGGTTTTATCAATCTATAAGCGCAAAAATCTTTCAGACACAGATACAGTTCTGTAGCTACAATGTATGGACGAAAGTATTGGGACATACCTCCCAATTATTGAGTTCAGGTGGCCCCATACTTCCAGTAAAGCACAACCCTAAAGCTTCAGCGTATCAAGATATTTTAGACACAGTTTGGGGAAGGCCCTTTTCTATTCCAGTATGACTGTGGCCCAGTGCACAAAACAAAGTCCATATGACATGGTTAGATGAGTTTTGTTGTGGAAGAACTTGACCTAACAGAGCTCTGACTTCAAGCCCCGGCCAACACCTCTTGGGATAAGTGGAATGAAGATTGCTAGGCAAAGATGGGAGGGAGGGGAGGGGGCGCAATCCACAAAAGAGTGACAGCATTGTCCCAATACTTTTGGCCATGTTGCGCAGCACAAAACCAGGAAGTCTAGTGACAAGCTTTATGGAGTATATCTCGCTAGGCGTATAGATAAACTAAGCTATCCACAGTACACTTAGCTGATATAAGCAGCATAACTAGGAAAGAACAACATAACAGTAAAAACAGAGCAGCGTCTATTTAAAAAGTTACCTTTTGTTTACTTAAACCAAAGCTATGAAATTCTTACAGCAAGCTTTCTGGCTAACACAGATTAAATATTTTGAAAGTTTAAATAATTCCTCAAATTTTACCAGCTCCTTATAATGCACTCCGCTCAAATAATGATAAAAATTAAAACATTAAAGTCGTTTCGAATCGAGAGAATCCGTGTTGATCAATTTAACAGCCGTTAAATTCGAGTTTAGCTTTTCTGGAAAGGGACGAAGCATTCCGTGCCGCATTAAATTACCGAGGAAACCTCCGCTACTCTATTTTCGTGACTCGTCATATTTTCTACGTATTGATTTGTATAACGCAAAAATACGAGACAGCCGTTTTACCTCCTGCCTTGTTTGTTTTCGTCCGTCTCTTTCTCTGCCGCCATGCTCCAGTTTGAATTTTCCACTAGAAGCATTTTAGCCCCGCCTGCCGTTTCTAATTGGTCGCTGCATAAGTGGGCGGTACGAATATATGTGGACAAAACTATTGGGACGCCTGACCATTACAATAACAGGGACTTCAATGACGTCGCAATCAACCACATATTAACCACACTTTAATACGGAATTGGTACACCTCTGCAGCTGTAACATCTCACCCTATTCCTTAATATTATCATTATTATTATTGTTTGTAGCAGTAATCAAAGTAGTAGTAAAATAACGTTTTTATACTACGATGTAATGTAAATACAATTATGTGCATGTTTATCATTATAATAGACTATAAATGACACGTATTACTATGATTTATTATAAGGAGTACATTAAATAAATGAACTGCATTCAAACTATTTTGAAAAATGAACCTGTGGTGTGACGTCAAAAATGTTCACCACTAGGGGTAGCACTTGTTCTAAGAACAGATTCCGTCTCCCTTTCAAAACCTTTATTCAGCTGAAGGTAAAAGAACCAGAGCAAGATCAAATACATACATATAAACACAAACACACAAACAGTTAAAATAGCCAAAAAAGAAAATGCATTTGTTGCTAAGAGCAAATATCACATGCAATCAAAACATGTATAATACGTAAACTCTTAACCAGTTTTTAAATAGTAAATAATTGTGTTTTCAGTGTAAACTCTTCGCAGCACAATATGACATTTTATGTCTATGGTTCACACGAGGTAGTTAACTGTCAAGGTCTGAGAATGTGCAAATAAATGGGGTCTTAAATTTTACATCATATCAAGACTGAATCACACCACAGCATTATTACGGCATCATTACTCTTATTAAACAATGCATATCTTTGAAGCAAATGTCATGAACGGAATGAAATATTATTTGTCTTGTATAACAGCTACAATGCAAAGAAGTGATCAGACAATTTAAACAAAAAAGTAAAAAAATATAAACTCAAAACAGTAATATCTGCTCTCCTGCCATAGATTTTATGTTCTAGAGATGTATCTCAATTGTTTTAATATTCGTTTGCTTTAAAATCTACAATCCACACAGCATGTCTGAGGATGTCCTTTCACTCAAAAGACCATTAAATAAACAGAGGTGTGGAGATAAACCAGTAAAAACATTCAGAAGAAGCAACACAGCCTCATGATGACCAATAAAACAACATTCCCAGTAAATAAATATTTGTAATATTGTGACATATCCCTAATAACGGTGCAATAAGTGGACAGTGACCCTTCAAAAAATACCCATCCTTCACCTAAACCATGTGGTATCTGGAATGAAGGTAAAAAAAAGAGTGCCCTAGGCTGAAGTACTGGCTGCCCCTGTGGAATTCTGACTGGCCATGCTTGTCATGGAGGCAGGTCTCTTGTGTCTGCAGAAGCAAGGCCATCGGGGCCTGAAGGGGCCGAGAGTCTTCCAGCAGGCCTTCCTGAACACATTGGAGGAGATGCAGAAGAGAATGGGGTCGAGGGCGCTGTTGACGTACCAGAGGGGCAGCGACAGGTAGGACTTAAGAACTGTGTAGACCGTGAGCACCGTTCCTGACCAGGTCTCCACGTACACCTGCATGAGTGAGGAGGCGATGTCTGGGAAGTTGCACACAAAGAACGCCACCACTACCGCCCCTGCGGTAAAGAAAAGCAAGATGAAAGACAGCACAGCGAACTAACCAACAGAACAGAACCGCACCACAGAAACTTTATCTCACCCATCAGCCGCAAAGCCCGTTTCTCCTGGAGGAGCAGCTTCCCATTCTGGAGGCACCGCGTGCTCCCTTCTCCGGAGACTGCCCTGGTGATGCCAATGGCCCTGCGCTGGCGGCTGTTGTAGCGGAAGTGGACGATGATAAGGATGTAGAGCGTGAAGATGCACAAGAGTGGAACCAAGAAGCAAAGGATGCCTCTTAGGAGCAGGCTTCCCTTGTATATGGGAGAAGGCTCCTGCTCCGTCATCTCACACATGGTGGACACCACAAAAATTTGGTCAGGTGAGGTGGCTCCGTAGTCCAGGATGCAGGCTCGGGCATGCCTGTACACCAGGGCGAAGGGGACAGAGGAGCCCAACGACAGTAGCCAGATCCACCCTAGGAGGCAGGGCAACCGAGATCTTCGGAGGCTGGATAGGGACCTCATGGTGTGGCAGATCGCTACGTAGCGCTCAGTTGTGAATGCCAGGATGACCCAGCTGGTGGTGGCACAGTACATCTGCCGCACCATAAAGTACGCCTTGCACAAGGGTTCTCCTAACCGCCAGGGGTAGTTCTCCCAGTAGTAGCGGTACACGGTGATGGGGATGGTCAAGAGTTGGAGGATGTCGGACAGAACCAGGCTGAGGAGATAGAGTTGGATGGCGCTGGCCTTCATTCGGGTATCTGTGAGGAGGGTCAGGATGCTGACGCCATTGAAGAGCACCCCAAAGATGAAGAGAACACTGTAGAACACAGTCATGGGGATGGCGATGTGGTATGGCTCCTGCTTGGTGACGCCTATGTACAGATCAGGCGCCGAGTTTGGGGTGGTGTTACAAGAAAATGGAAATGTCCACAAAGATTCATTCATGTTGGCAGATGAATTTGTGTGCGAAGTCTTATAGGCTTGAAAGCAGGGTCTTGTTGCCAGAAAGATCTCTCAGAGCTGGAGGGGTCTTGCCTTGAGCAGAAAAGGAAAGAAATTAAAATGAATAACTAAATGCCAAATGATTGCCAACGAAAAGTACTTCTAATTGTTCCCATCTAAGTCATACATTTTGTAGCACCTTAAGGGCTTTTTCTGTGATAATACGCATTTTACCCTCTCCGGTCCTAGAAAAACGAAGCCCATCTAAGACATATAATGACAGCACCCCTTTTCATCTTAATGAACCACTTTCTATTGAACACACCACTCTGCCCTCGCTGCCACTCTTAATTTCATGGTAATTTTCTTTGCAAGATAAAGCCTACAAATGAAAGGAACCTATTGAATGCACACTACACACCTGAGCCTGAAACACAGAAGAAAAAAAAACCCAGGGAAAGTAAAAAAATAACCCAAGCTTATAGTTATTTTCTCGATTAAAATGAGAATTAGAATGAAATCAGAATTGGAATTTTCACTTTGTCCTCAATCTAATTCCACTAATCTATTTAAAATATGAAACAGTTTGTTTCATAAACAGATTAAAGGATATTATAGTAGTTACTTTTATATATGCATGTGAATATGGAGAGCAGGTGATCACCTATATCCAGCCATAAACACATTCATAGAATGAAGCTAACAGGTGGTTGTAAAACTTATAGAGAACTAATGCCGACACCATCCGCTGCCTGAAATCCCTTAAGCATTTTGTTACAGCAAACAATCAATATAGCAACATTTCCTGAAGAAACTGGCAGACTTACCATGAAGTGAAGCGTGAAACAGCTCAGCGTCAAAGCCGTGCATTCGAGTCTGATTCAACCACCAAATGAAACATTGCCTGAGAGCTTTTGCCCCCTCCCTTCTGTCTCTCTCTCTCTCTCTCTCTCTCTCTCTCTATCTCACATACACACACACCAACTCATTCACAGAGCACACATCTCATAGTTTTCCATAGAATGAATAGGTAATAGGTGTACAGAACTTCACTTCACACAACATTCAGAACCAACAAAAGCTCACTGGGACCCAAAACATGTTTGTTTGTAACTATATAGCTCAATTTTATCCCATTTTCATTTCACCTCCATTAAAAATGGCAAAAGTTTGGCTGATTCCAGTGTCTCCACAACTACGAAAAGCTGAGGTTCCATTCTACCTGAAGTTCAGGATGCCAGAAAATTTTAAAAGTCAATTTGCTGCAATAAAATAACCTTCAGCACTGATTCCTAGATGTACAGCAAAAAAACCCTCAAAAACTACATTAAAATATGGAGAAACCTGAGGTTCTCAGTCATATCAGCAGAGATATTCAATGATTAGCGAAACTGATGTTGGAAATACTCTGTAAACAGGAAAGGAATGTGGAGAGAAATGTAAAATATGTGTCAGTGTGTAAGACCAGGATGAGAGCACGGATGCCCGGAAAGAAACAGATCCTTTTGTCTCCATGGAGATGTGTCATTTCAACATGATCTGAGGCTTTCATAACGGACTTCCAGGGGGGAAAGGCTGAAAAATGTATTTGTGATGTCATGGTCTGTGTCTAGAAGGGAAAGGGGAGGATGCACAGGGCAGTACTATGTACAGGATTTTGGAAACAAATGACAAACACAAAATCACAAAACAGATTCAAATAATCACAAACCCTGGCTCTAAACCAAAATGAGAAACACAAAACACGAAGAAATGAAAACAGGGCAAATACAATGAACACAAGACCCGTGCTCCTCAAAAGAACAAAGAAAACAAAACCAGGAACCGTTTTTAGCTTTCCACAAAGCTTCAGGCCCGGATAACATGGTTACAGGCTGTCGGTGCAAATCGTGTGCAACCTTGGATTAAAACGGAGGAACACGGGCCTGAAAAACAGAACAAGGAAAACCAACCAAACATGAAAACCATGGGGACACCAAGGGGAGTGAGGACAAATACAGACTCAAAGACACTGGGACCGGCTGGGGTTTAAATAGGGGAGAAAATGTGACAGGGTGAACTAATGGGAAACAAGGAACAGGTTAGGCTAATGACTAGGATGCGATACAAATGGAGCAAGTACACTAGGTAGGGGACAAGGGACCTAAACAGAAACTGGACATAAATGTAGGGATGAAGGAAAAAACTAATATTCAGGAGACGGGGAACTGGTTCTACGAGGTGGGGACGAAGTTGCTGTCACATATGACTAGCTAGGAGCATCTCACACAATGGCTACCACAGAATCTCATGCATGACATACATACTGACCTGTAGCAGCAAGTCTTTCAAACAGGAGAAGCTCGTCTAATTCCTACATCATAAAAAATTCTTTAATTTTGCCCTCTGTGTGTGGCTAGCTTTACAACCATATTTTCAGAAAATGGTTTGTGACCCTCTCCTATTTCATCCACCTGCCATGCCTATAAAGGGAGAAGTCTGAATTTACCTTTAATATGATCAGAAACAGTGGCTGTAACAGCAGAGATCAAGTCATTTTGGATAGAGTGGGACAGAAAACACAGCTGATGACTGAAATTTTGTGGCCGAGGCAGTCAAATGTAACTAATGTTTCTGTAAATTCCCTTTAATTGCCAGTGTTTGCTGATTCACTGCTCCCATCATCACCCTCGAATGCGAGCTCTTTCAGAAGATTATTAAATGGCTTTGCCAAAATAACAACATTCCAATAAAAATAACTATATTGATATGATATGGAACAAGGAGCATGCAAGGAGTTTTTATTTAAATAATTACATGTACAAATTAAAAAAGTTTATTTCAACAAAAACACACTACGTGCACCAAGTTGCCTCAAGACTTTTCGCGCAGACCTGCTGGGATTGAGCGTGAATCGGAACTGACTGTGCATAAAACATTCTATCAATCAAAATGGAGCTCCTCCCTTTAGACGGCTCTTCCAATCATCATGCAGCTGCCTGGAGTGCAGGCCCGCCCACTTCTCCCACAAGTTGAGCTTCCCTGGAAGTGACGATTATGGTGCATTCATCCAATCCAATCCCCCTCCAGAAGTGAAAAAGCTCTTTTGTTCCCGTTCATAAAGAGCTAAGAAAATCGCCTCAAACAATCTACAATAAATACCTGATTCTGAATGAGCTAGTCATGAAGCTGAACTCGATCTAAAAAAATACGAAATATTTCAGCATTTATTTCCTGATATATTAGAGGATGCGAGACTTCCCTTGTGGTATTAGAGTCTTGGGACCTTCCTTGAGTCACCATTGTACTGTAATGATAGTTGAGACATTTAACACTGCCCACATCCTATTATCAAAAAACACACTCCTGCTGAAAAAAGGACATTCAACCGTCTGATTGGCTGAAGACTCATGGCCTATAAGGGCAACATGCACTTGAAGCAGGAGCATATCAAGCTTTCCAAAAGTGGGGAGGTTCTGAGATAAGGATGCCAAGTTATAATTATGATTACGATTACATCCAGAGATGCTTCACCTTCATTCACGTTTGGTGAATGTAGCCTTGGCCAGGAAGAGCTGATG
>JBBKCR010000080.1:1906399-1916720 GCA_037577295.1 Ladigesia roloffi | reverse complement strand
TCACAGTTGAAGTGTACCTATGATGAAAATTACTGACCTCTGCCATCATTTTAAGAGGGAGAACTTGCACAATCGGTGGCTGACTAAATACTTTTTTGCCCCACTGTATATGAAGCTGGTAGGCCTTCACATGGCTCAGTACCCCTGATGTAGCTCTCAGTTTCAGAAAGGTTGCTCTAGCCACTGATCTAGCCAGAAAGAAACCAACTGCTGACATAAACAGATTCAAACAATTTTCTTAGGTGCCTAAAACTTTTGCATAATACTATATATACTGTTTAGCTGTGTTAAAGGGAAAACTGCTGTAAAAATTAATTTATTTTAATTGTCCAATGTTACTGTATATACACATACATATATGTTGTTGATTTAATAGCATCTGTACCTTTGCAAAGCGGTTGACTACCCTGCCTGACGGTGTGGTATCAAAGAACAGCATGGGCGCTCGCAGGATGTTGGACAGAAGTCGAGCATGTAGACCCCGCGAGGCATGGATAGCTCCGTCAGCCAAAAGCAAAGTGCCCACAAACACCAGGAAACCTGCCAAAAAGGACATAGATAAGGTTAAATCAAGGCAGGCAGACGCACAAATTAACCCATACTAGGCTGCTTTCTTCAGTAATTGACTGTGTTCACTACTTTCTCATAATTTGACCTCTAGCTTGACTTTTTTATTATACATTCCGGCAGCCATAGTTCTTCCAGCTCGAGCTGGGCACTTACCCTTTGTGCAGAATGGAAAAGTACAGGCTGAATCCAAAATGACTCTAGATGTCACCTAGAGTGCTACATTGGATTTGAAGGCCATTAGCCTCTGGTCATGTTGCGCACGCCTGGAGTGCTGAGTCACCGCCGGTTCAGACTTTGTGAACCTCGAACGACATATTTATTTATCTCTTGTGATATTATAAAAATGTTTTGTTCCTCAGCCAAGCGCAACTCAGGTAAGCCTTTCAAAGAAAAGGACACAGAAATGAATGGGCCAAGTTCAAGCTTGCACTCAGCGCATTCAGAAAGCTTGATAAAGGTCCCTCCATTCCTACAGGGGGGGCCGGTTGCCTCCATATTTCCTCCATGTGGGTAGGGAAGCTTTATTTATATTTGCCCTTACAGAACAAAAGGCATGACATTTATTTGTTTCTCCTGTCTTTTCACATAAAAACATCACTTTTAATTTTTCAGGTGGTAGTGGGCTCACAATCCTCAGGGCCTTTAGTTCTTAAAAGAAGGGCTAAGGACTTTCAAAACATTTCTATCCAAATGTTTCTACTTCGTCCTTGCAAATCATTATTATGTTTTGGTTGGAAATTGAAAGGTTAGACTCAAATCTTAAATGGCCAAGGGAAAATTAGACATCCTTTTTCCCTGCAGTATCTATGAAGCAAGTTCTTCTTTTGGTTAAGCCATCCTGGCTGGATTGAAGTGATTACATGTCCTAGAACATAGCCCAACACATAGGTTTCTGTCAGGTCACAGTAAATCAAATTTAGGCCACATCCACACTGGATACGCTTTGAGTGGTTTAGGAAAAGATTTAGGTGATTATAGACTCGTAGTGTTTGTTATTAGCTTTCTTGCTTCAGTCCTTAATTTGGAAAAATTATATCTTGGTTTAGCGACTGTATTTGGGTATATTAATATTTGTGTACATACAATGGTTTGCCACACAGTTCTTTTAACAACACTCAATTCCCAAGCCCATCTTGCACAAATCAGCTTTTCCCAGCATCCAGAACCAAAATGTCTGCCTCTAGAACTCTATCTAAATCTATTCTCAAGGATTTTACAGCAGAATATCAAAAAATTGTTCAAAGCTGCCATTATCTTATAGAGTATACTATAAACAACAATGTTTCATAATAACATCTCCATTTAAACAATCAGATTTTAATGAGCTCAGAGACTTTAATGAGGTCAGAGTGTGGTGCCACGACAGGGGGGGGGGGACCTGGGGGGGGCAAATAAATTATTTGGGGTGGGGGTGGGGGGGGGCCCTGCCCTGGCTCCGCCACTGCTGCCACTAGGTTACATGAAAATATTAACGACAGTTTGGTGATCACATTTATATATTTTTTTATTATGACATGCAACTGATAAGTTAAATAATGTCATTGGAAGAATTTGCATAGAATCTGCTGTCTTTCTTAACGCTGTCATGCAAATGAACTGAAAAATCGATTCCCGAGCAATCGAGGTCATCTAATTCAGCACCGTGTCTGTGGCCAGCTCCTCGTAATGGCACATGTATGAGGCCTCCTAAGGGACAGTTCAGGAAACACAATATAAAAGTAAACAACTTTGGTAAGATATATCTTAAGAATAGTCTTAGCGCGCTAAGAGTGTTTGTTATCGAGAAAATAGCCCCAGTTCTTTATCATTGTATTTTTAGAGAGTGTCTTCACAAAGAAACACAAACATTATTAAAAGTGTTGATATTCTTATTTGACTTCGTTCAGGGTATTTTTAAACTATTAATATGGAGTATTAATACTCATAAGTGTGCAATGCGGTAGACAATGTTTATCAATCGAGAGAGTGTGTTTGCTCTCTCTTTCCCTCTCTCTCTCTCTTTCTCTCTCTCCTCTCTCTCTCTGTTCCTAATGAGTTTCTGTTTTACCATACGCATATTTTCAGATTTGATATGTTTTCTCATTTCCGGCCAGGATTCAGTTATTTATATTACATGCATTACAAAACGTCTCCATTCTCACTGCCCACTCTACTCTGATGGGATGCTATCATGATTCTTCTCTCTGGGAGTCCTTCTCCAGCTCAAGCTCCCTCACCTTAGCTGAATTATCTTCGGTGTTTGTTTTTATAGATCTGCATTGTGCCTGCCTGCTTTTGTTTTGTCTCCCGCTAGCTGTTGTGACTACATGCATTGCTCATGCAGCCTTCGCCTCAGATCCCCCATTGCCACAGATACCTAGCCTTGATAACTGACAGTGGTTTCCATGAAAGATGATGCAGTTGTGAATATCAATGTGGATTTATCGCCCAAATGATGGAAGATAGACTTTAGAAAAGAAGCAGGAGAAGAAAAAAACAAGCCAACCCAGCTCTCCAACTGAAAGGAGCGCTATAACATATGCAGCAGTAGAGAGCCATGCTCTTAAAATATTAAGGAGAGGTTTCCTTATTATTATGCCCGACTTAGATTTAATTGAGATGAAGTGAGTATTTTTAATGTCTAGAAATTGGCATCAAAGGAAGAGCATCTAAGAATAACTGCGTTAGAGCAGCATACTCTCACATCCTAAACCACTCCTTTTGTTTTTTAGCATCTCTCTTCGGTGCTTGAGTCTCTGAGAAGCTATTTAGGACTTCCCGCCATCATCTTTTGTTGTGCGAAAGAGCTGGAAAAACAAACCCAGGCCATTTCTTTTGTCTTGCCCTTTCCCTTCTGGTTTCTCTTCTGGACGTATGAAGTGCCCGGCATTTACATATCAAAGGATGTTTCCCTCATTGGGTGAAACTATGTACAGTCTGATGAAAATCTTAGTAAAAATAATATAAAAGTTCTCTGGAGAAAGCCTACATATAACCAAGATAGGGAGCCATTTGTTTTCTTCAGTTGCCTCTTACGTTGCTTCTTCTTTGTGATAGAGGAAAACCTCTTGTATACTCTTCTTTAATGTTCTCAAAGTGGGAGCCAGTCTGTAAATACTGATAAGGGCCAATATCCTCTATACTTTGACTGTACTCATCAACATTTGAATGATACTGCGTAATATTTTGTCATTTCAATCTTGTTCCTATTTTAACAGAGCGTCTCTAATAACCTGCAACAGTGTAACTGTTGGTTACAGTCAGTGTCACAGTATTACAGCTTATGCAGAAACGCAAGTACACAATTTGGACAAAAGACTATAAATAGCAAGCATATGTTCTATTATATAATAACATCTGTGTAAACACTCTCATAATTAAGAAATTTGCCCACCTCCTGTGCTGTTCCTATGTTCCTAGGTTTATTCTTTACAGTGCAAACTTTTACACAAAATCTTATACACCTAAGGTCAGCTACGAGTGAGAAATAAGAAAAATAAAATGTAAACACGCCTTTGTTATTGCCCGCAATGAATGAGGCTTATACACAGTCATGCGGGAAGACACTAGGGAATTTAAACTGTAGTGTCACACTTCAATTCCATTCACATACGTTTAATTACATTAATTAAACTGTGATCCTCGCATTACCGCTTCCCCAACTAATCCCATATGCATCATTATTATGTGTATCACTGTGTGCATTATAATGAATAATAAGTCTGTATTATTACTTTAATAATATATTATAGTATACCATAGATTAATCATACATATTATATATATTATAAATACAATATATTTAAAGTATATAATGTGCCTACCTATCTATAGTAGTGTTTGTATCGTATTGTGTTTCTTATTGAGTATTTTCTGCAGAGTTAAAATAGCACTGTCCTTTAAGAACCATAAATATTAGGTTCTGCTCAGGGCAAAATCAGAGTGGGGCGCATAGCATAATGTGCTAATAGGTACAACCGAGAGATTAGTCAGAAATCTGACACCAGGCCTGCTGATTGTCTATGTTAATACAATTGTTAGAGATCACAATTACTATTGCTATCACCTTATTTGTAGAAATCATTTTTTTGAAGGCTTGTGCTCTTATTATGAAACATTCATGCAGTTACCTTGAGCAATTCCAAGAGCTCCGAACACACCAATTCTCATATCTCTCACATGGTTCGGGTAGGTTTCATTGGCATACACCTCAGAGTCTTTGGTCCATTCACTCAGCCAAAGGTTCTGGCCAATAAAAGCCACGTTTTGGATGAAGTAGACCACGAAAAACGTGGTGGCATAAACCCAGCCCATCGACCGGAGGTACTGCAGGTACACAGAGAACTTCACCTGTTGAGAGAGAAAAATTGTTAGACAGAGGCAAAGGGAAAGCACAGTGTCTAGGCCAGGTCAGATTTACTTTTGCTAACTGCAGTCCGGCTGGACGTAGACAATGTGACATTTTTGTTGATCTGGATTTGAAGAAGATAAAAGAAGCTTGGGACTTTTTGGCTTCCAAACAGATTTTAAATGTATTTACATATTTGGACATACCGTTCCAGTCTCCATCGCCTCCTTCTCTATCAGTCGTTGCCCTTTCTTTGTCTCTTCGGAATCTTTTTTACTTCTAGCTGAGCTGCTCCTTCTCACTTTAATGCTTGAAGAAAAAAAAACTTTTTTAGTATTCATGCATCCTTATGGATCTTTATGGTTCATGCATTTACTTGCAAAATATCCAGCATAGGTTAGAAACATACCTGCCGTTACGCTGGGCATGGCGCTGGCTGTGACGTAAACTGTTCTCTCTCTTCAACGTGACAGAAACCACATCCTCGAGAGGGCTGTCGGCCTGGGGGTCCAGACCCTCGGGCAAAGTGTCCAAAGTGTTGGCATCTGAAGCTGAGTCTTCGCCAGAGAACAAAGCAAAAATCAATCACTATGCCAAGTTATGCATTTGGACCCAAATTTTAAAAAGCGACAGGAGCCTTTTGAGAGCTTCTAAATGGAATCATGCTAAAAGGACGTTCTGGCATTATTGTGATCCCAGCTTTCAACATGAGTGGAGGGATAATTTTTCAAAGGAAAGCTATTAGAAAGAACAAAACGTCTCAGAATGAACAAAGAAGGCAGATTTAATGTTCGTTTAAAGCAACATAGTCGACCAAAGTGTGGCCATAAATGCCATAAATGCCATAAATAAAGTGAGCGATTTTGTTCATAAAATATTTATTTACTTCCAAGGTGTATTTGCACCAATTGTTGAGATGTTCGAAGACTGACACTTCGTACAGTATCATGCGTGAACAAACCACAGCACACAGTATGAACAGTAGGATAGTTTTTCTCTGAATTTAACCCATTCAAATCTGTTGTCTGCCACCAATGAGGGATGTTTAGGGAGCAGCGTGTTGGTACCACATTTACGACACTATCAGTGTTGGGTTTCAAAACTCACAACCTTTTGATTGCAGGGGAAACACCCTAACCACCAGGCCACCAGGCTGGGCCAGTAAATTAGAAGAGCACATGGATGTAAAACCTGCTTTGCATATATGAGGCCTCATGTTCAATTCCTGGAATCTCCACAAATGAATGGGGCAACTGGTGGCCTGATCGTTAGGGAGCTATGATCAGAAGGTTGTGGGTTTTTAAATCCCTAGATTGCCTCACTGCATCACTGGCAGCCCTCTGCTTCACTTGGTGATTGGACTAAATCCAGAGAAAGAATTTCACAAAGTTCACACTGTGTTTTCTGCTGTGGTGTGTTCACTTGTGACTATAAGGGCCTCTTTTAAATCCTGCTACAATATGTCAACGAAAAGCTTACCCTCTTGAGAATTATTGCTCTCCTCTTTAGCGTATGTGTCAAGGAACTCAGAGAAAGCTCCCTTGCTGGCCCTCAGACTGCTGTATGAGCCCTTCTCCGACAAGACGCCATCCACCAACACAACGATCTCATCCACGTATGGCAAGAAGCTGATCCCGTGGGTCACCAGAATACGTGTCTGAAAAGCAAAGCAGAGAATGGCAGAGGATGTCTGAATATATATATATATATACATACAATTTGTCTCCACACAAAGACCATTAGCCAACCGTGAACCATTTCCAAAGCTCACACAATGTCAAATTAGAACTATTGATACTGGCAGCTCTATTATTTATGAGAAAGTATAGTGATAGTGGGCAAAAATGGGTCAAACAAAAGTAGACGTCACAATGGAATGGAGAAGTCAATGGGGATTATGGCAATCTTGCTTTATACCCAGAAAGCAATAAATAGATTGAAGTTTGTTAAATGCAAAAAGAAACACAACTGGAATGAAATAGAATGGAAGACAACAAATGTTTATTCAATGAACAAAATCGCTGGAAAGCTAAGCAAGAAACATTTGTATGCATATGGGGAAATGTATTTAGTTTTTGGCCAGAGGCAGCTAGTTTTTTATAATTCTACATGATGAAATCAATGATATCATGTAATTTTTCGAGGTCTCTAAGGTCTTTGCAGGAAAACGACCGTAAAACAAGTTCTCCACCGTATAGAACAGTGGAAAATGACCAAAAAAAACAGTCAAAGAAGTTGTAAAAACCTCATTTCCAAAAAAGCTGGGACACTTTCTAAAATTCAATCAACTTGTTAATCAACTTGAACCTTTCTTTAAAAGACAAAAGGACAAAAAGGTTGTTTGTGTGTGTTCTCCTTGACAAACTTAATTAGTTTTATTAAACATATTCAAATTTACATATTGCCCACAGCTCACTTTCAATGTAAGACTGATATGTTTATCAAGTAACTTTCTGGAAGGTCCCTCATTTAGCAAAATTAACTGGAAATAGGTATGGGCATCGAGATTGGGTATAAAAGAACCGTCCACAGATACTGCAGTCCTTTCAAGCAAATGTCTTTCCTATAACCTTTTGTCTGTTAAATAACGGTTCAAGTGAAAAATCAAATTGCAGACTTCTTTTTTTGGCTTTTTTGGAAAGTGTCCCAGCTTTATTGGAAAGGGGGTTCATGTGAAATTCAGGAACTGAGTTAGTTAAAGAAAAGAAAAAGCTTTCTTGTGGAAATGCATTTTGTTGGCATGGAGGTGAAGTCTAATTGCAGATGTGGAGACCTGGTGATCACAACATCCTACCATCTTCCTCACTGTGTGTGCTGGGGGCCAACTGAAGATATATAATGGGGGAACAAAAGGCAACTGCTGCCAGTAAATACACTCAGGTGTGCATTTTCCCTCATTTATCAAGAAATGAAAGCCGCAAGGCAGCTAAATCTTTTCCTTCCGCCCAGGAAACATGCTGATGCAACTGATGAAATTCTGTGTACATCTGCTGTACTGAGAATCTGAGCCTTTGTAGTCTCAAATAGCCAAGAAATGTTGCTTATTTTTAACTTTTTTGAAGCCGTCGGCCCTGCTGTAAACAAGACAGTAATGCAGTCCGTTTCATCAATGCAGACAAATGATCCAGAAATAATAAAACAGACATTTCAAAATCACGCAGTCACCTTATCCTTTAGAAGGCCCTTGGGTCCAATCACCCTCTCAAACAGATGTTTCCCCACATGGGAGTCCACAGCAGACAGTGGGTCGTCCAGCAGGTACACGTCCGCAGAACTGTAGGCCGCTCGAGCCAAACTCACCCTCTGCTTCTGCCCTCCACTCAGGTTGATGCCCTGGGGGAACACAACACTTTTGATTGGACAGAGCTGAATGGAATCCAACATGAGACACTCCACTGGCCAAACTCTCAAGTTATTGACTGTGTATTTATCCTTTATAATTATGAGCTGTATTACTATATAATGGGTCATAAAGCAGAATGCACTCTGTCCTCTGGAGCCACTAGAGTTGGTGATCATAAGAAGATGCTGCAGAAACTGCTCAACATGACGGACAACAGTTCCCATGTCCTACATGACCTACTGGTCAGAGTGTATTAAGGACCACTACAGCAATACCCACCACAATAACAATGTAATAGGACTCCCTCCCTGTGCCAAGATAGGATATTTATCCTATGAGTGGCAATACACAGCACTGACTCAACAGTTAAAGTGCACATTAGGAGTTGGATTTTTATTCAGTATATTTTATACAGCAACATAGGGTTGTATTATGAATATGATGATGATGATGATGATTATATTATTATTATTATTATTATTACTGTTATTGTTATTGTTATTATTATTATTATTATTATTATTATTACTATTATTATTATTATGTTGGATTATATTGCAGTTGCTGTTTCCTATTTATGCTAATAGTCATTTCTTTATTTTTAGCTTACTAGATATGTAGAAAACCCTAAATTGCAGTTACGGTCAACAATCATTGAAGTCGTCATCATAACTTAATTTATTAACACTTTGTGGCTATCAGATTCCATTAAATTAATGACTAAACCCACGTTTAGTTATTTTTACCTAATTTGGAATATACCCTTATAACAATACAACAATAGCTTTATCATTATATAACTTTACAATTTTATTATTGGTGACTGTACATGTACATTTATTAGCTTTGTGCATTTATTAGCTCTAAAGCACAACACTCAAACGAAGCAATAAACTTGACACTATCTATTGCTGATAGGACTCAAAAGCTCTCAGTTATCCTCTGATGTAAATTCAGCTGAAAATTGTGTTCGCTTTTGTAAGAATATATGATAGATAACAGGGTATTCAAGTGATTTTCAAATCTAACACCGTAAATAATTTACCTAGTTTGGACTTAACTAAAACAAAGACCTTAATAAACCCCAAATATGTGTTTACAAGTAAAGTTCAGGACATGTAGATCCATAAACATGCGTAATTTACCTTCTCTCCAATTTCAGTCTGGTCTCCACCAGGCAGAAGTTCCAGGTCTGGCTTCAGGGCACATGCCTCGACGACCTGCTGAAGCTTCTTGTCATCCAGATCGGAACCAAACAGAATGTTGTCTCTTAGAGTGGCATTCTGAATCCAAGCCTGTTGCGGTACATACGCCACCTTTCCCTGAGAGAAAATAACAAATCAAATGAACAGACAAGACAAACCCAACTCATTATAAATAGATTATCCCCAATATAATGACATTGGAAAGTTCAGCTCACATTGTGTGCCCAAAAGTATCCAAACAGCCCTTTTAATAAAGGCTACAGTAAGGGCCACTCTAATCAGGGATATTTGGAGGCCCTTGAACACTCCTGAACAATATCTGCAGTGTGGCAGGGCTCTCTCTCCTACTGAACGAGATCAGTTACACAAGGGAATACTGTAGAAAGTGTGTACTTGATCTGCAGACATGTTTAAGTAGGAGGTACATGTGAAAACAAAATGTACCTGAATGCCCGGTCCCAAGGGTTTCTAGCATAACATGGTCCATAAGTAGTCTAGCCTGCCTGCTTCCTACAGAACATTCTGGCATCATCTCTCCTCCAAGAACTGTTCTGTATTCTAGCAGCCGAGAGATGTGTTGCACAATATGTTCTGAGACCTTTCTGACACGGGCGTGTGAATCAGGCCTTTTTCTGCTGTTTGTAGCGTCAGTTGAGCGCAGACTAAACGCTGATCTTTTTTCTGCTCATTGGAGCAAATCGAAGTGCAAAAGTTGGATTTGTGTTTAGATGGCATCAATTCACTATGAAACCAAACCCCTTAATTTTACCCCTTAATATAACCTTAATTTTTACCTTAATAACCAGGAAAGTAAGGAAAATTAAGTGGAAAAGTGCACAGATTAAGTCTGATTAAGGGGTAAAACTACTGAATTTT
>JBBKCR010000080.1:1856598-1867685 GCA_037577295.1 Ladigesia roloffi | reverse complement strand
TAATTTTGTTTTTAATGACCCGCCCTAACCCGTCCCGCAAAAAAAGTGACAATTTCTTTACCCGCCACAAACCGACCCGCGGGTTACCCGCGGGGTCCGCGGGTTACGAGACGACCCGCGCATCACTAATGTGAACCCATTTTATTCAGTCCCAAAATCCCAATCCAACCTGTATCCTCTACTCTGTAGGGGTTTTTGTTGTTGTTGTTGTTGTTTCATTCTGCTTGCATTCACATTTTCTTTGTGCTAAAGGCTGAAAATATATTAAGAGATTACTTTATTTTAATTAGATCTTTTCAGTTTTGTTTTAATTTTTTTTGTAACAATTTCTTTGCACAGTTGTCCATAGAGTTTCAAGCATTGTGTTTAATAAAACTGTTTTCAATTCTCCTATATTTGCCTGTTTCCTTTTTTTTTTTACCTATGGTATCGATTTAGTATCGATACCAAGATATTAGATACTAGTATCGTACCGAAGTCAAAATTGTGGTATCGAGCCATCCCTACAAGGGTGTCAAACTCTGGTCCTGGAGGTTCGGTGTCCAGCACAGTTTGATGGTTCTCCTCCTCAAACACATTCACTAAACCTGACAATAATCTGGCAAGATGAATCAGATATTTCTGAGCAGGGAAATCACCAAACATGCTGGACCACGGCCCTCCAGGGCTGGAGCTGGACAACCCTGTTTTAGAAGTAGCAGAATTTCAGGAATTTTAAAAGGAATACTTTGCTCATTGCAAGAATAGGTACACGAATACTGCCCTTAAAAGACTGAATAGCGTAAGAATATCAAGATATCAAGACAGAACCACAACAGAAATAGCTAACTCAAGAACAATATCTATTAAGTAAATGCAAAGAAGCTGAATGGTGGAATTTTATTGCATTTTGGAGAATGGGCATCCTATTATTCAGATGCAGCTGAATTGTTTGAACTGATGCAGCCTTTACTGCAATCAAACACACTATTCTTTACTAAAAATTTGTTCAAATGTTTCAAAAAGATTATTGTGAAAATTTGTGATAAGCGGTAACATCTCTAAAGTTTAGCTTGCACAACTGATTGTAGGAAGTCAACAGTAATTGTATTTGCTGCAACATTACTTTGAATAAGAAAGGTAATTATTGTTAAGCAAAGAGGATCTGTAAATATGAGGAAATAACCCAAATTGCATTTGTTAATTTATTACATATAAAGCACTTCCAAAAAGAAGAAAAAACCTCGTGAACTAAAAAGACGATCTTTTTTCAGCAGGCTGGTTGACCAACATGCATTAACATTCTGATAAGTAAGGTACTGGTGCTTGAACCTTGCATTTTTTGTACTCATAATATTACATTACTTATACTAATTTTTTGCCCCACCCTTACTCAACAATGCCTGAGGTCAATACTTTTGTTAACTAGTTTAGGAACCATAATTCGAAGCCACATTATGTACAATCTAAACAGCAATCTCTAACTGCAATGCATTTTGCCCTTCTTCCCACACCCTCATACTCACCCCCAGCAAGTTTCTGGGAATATAACCTTCTTTGTCTCCCATCCGCGCCCACCACCACTCGACTTCATCTTCATCTTCTCTCCGTACCACAGTCATGCAGTCTCCCTCTCTGAACTGCAGCTCGTCACCCTCTGCACTCTCGTAATCCCAGAGCGCATAAACCACACCTCTGTTCATGATGCCCATCTTTTCCTGGACGCCTGGACAAAGCAGAAGAAAGTACAAGGTCAAGGAAAGACATGAGCCACCAAGGTGGTCACAAATACTGTTTTGGGAGATCTGCTATATCTGATCCAACAAAACCTTCTGATAAGTGCTTAATTAGACTGATTAAAAGTGTTTATTTTTGGCAGGAAATAAATTCTGCACGTTGACCACTTTTGACCTACATAAACTTAAGCATTTATGATTGGTTTTCAAGTCCAATCCTGGAGGGTCAGAATTCACCAGAGTTTGTTATGTCCCCTCCTCTAACAGGCTCCAGGACTGGAGCTGAGGATCCCTGGCATGGAAGAAGAAAATAGTACTGTACAATGCTTGAGGGAAAAAATGGCAAATGTGGGTTTAAAAAAAAAAATTCAAAAACAAATCTGGTCTTGGAATAGGACTGTCCAACTCAAAAAAACAAAAAACCGAGAAATCAAAGAAGGAAATCCCCAGCTGATGAAGGGAGAGGGAGAGAGAGGGAAAGAGGGAGAGAGATAGGCAGAGAGAGAGAGAGAGAGAGAGAGGGGTTGTGATTGTGTGTGCACACAGTTGCATTGTCCAACCCTGATCTGAAGTAATAAAACGTTACATCTCCACACAGTGTTAAAAGTGCAGCACCTGGCATACCCACCATAGAGGAACTGTGAGCACTGGGTGTAACCTTCTTCCATCTCCTCACACTTATCCGCTGCTGTCTGCATGTCACTGTAGGTGGTGGCAAACACGGCGGCCCCAGACTCCACCAGGAACTTACACACCTGCACGTTATTACAGGAGGCTGCACAGTGCAGGGGGGTCCTAGCACATGAGCACAGATATATGTTCAATGCTTGATAACCATATTGAAGCACATTATTTTCTGCATCATCCTGCATTAAATGAAACCGGTTTAGCAGTAAACAGTGTTGAGATGCAGAGGTTAGTTTCATTTTATAAGCAAAAGTGGTTTGTTAAATTGATCTTTTTAATTCATACATTCCTTTTTTTTTTTACAGGTACACAGAGTGTAAATAACAATAACTTCTTTACATAATATTGCTAACTCACCAGCCATCGCTATCTGCAGCATTAACGTTGACTCCATACTGTACCAGGAATTTTACAATCTCTGTGTGACCGGCACAGACAGCATTGTGCAGAGCTGTGATGCCCTCATCATTTGGTTGACTTGGGTCCTCAACCTATGGAAATTAAAATACTCAAAGTATAAATATATGAGCCTTGAAAAGAAAAAAAACCCAGAAAGGGATGGACTGGACTGAGAAAAGCAGTATTCACTTATAACATGAAGTAAACCTACAAGAATAAAATGTTTCTACCATGTATAAACATCCCATTTTCTCTGGCACAAAGATACACAGGTAGTGACACGAATGAAAAATTTACCTCATAGATGATCCTCTGCACCAGGTCAAACTCTCCCTCCAGAGAGGAGTCAAGAAGAAGAGCCAGAGGGTTAAATTTGACCCTCATGCTGTGATCGATGCGCTCGGATCCAACCTTCCGCAAGTTTGTCCTCTTGCCCTGAGAAAAGCAGATGCTTCATTTAACAGAGATCCAGCACCTCACCACGCGGATGTAGAAACCCCTGACTCATCAGTAATAACTGTCAGTGGCGAGATGCATCTCCTCCATCATGAGTGAATGAACAACTGTTGTTCCTGCGTCTCGAGGGATGAATCGGCAGGGACTGAACGCTGCAAAAAACACACCAGCTTCACGGAACAGGATTATGTAAGCTGATTAGTTATTTTCTTCCTTGAATAAAGAGCCCTTTCAGGGTTAAATGGGACACAGCTCATTAAAAGTAAATACAAGACATCCACTGTAAAAAATGGGTCGTTTTATTTATTTCAGCTACTTAGTCCTTATCTAGTGAGGCTTGGGTAGAATGAATTAATGATGCGTTTATGGCGGAATTATCTCTAGTTATATGGAGGAAAATAGAAAAAAAAAAAAAGGTTTGAAAGCTTTTGAACATTTCAACATTACCTGATTTAAAAGGCCTGTGTGAACTGCACAGTTTCTGTCTGGCTTACTCAAAGACAGGACTAAAGCAAAAAAAAATAAATTAGGTGTTTATTAATTTTTTTCTCCCAGGTTGTTGCCAACTCCCTGTCACTATCTGGATTTCCCTAACTGCACCCATCCTAGTAGAGTAAAGCCTGATTCATGCTCATGCAAAGGCAAATGTGCTCCTACACAGCGCTGTACCGTCGGAGCACGTTTGTATTCATACTGGCCCGAAGCTGCTGCAAAGAAATTCGTCGCCAGGACAGCAGGGGGCGCGCTGGTCTGAACCCCCAAAAAACTTATTTAACTTTAAATTATTTATACCGAGTTGTAGTTCAGTTGTAGTTCTACTCAGCATATGAGACAGTGCACCTAATGCCAATAGAATAGCCGTAATAACGTAAATAAATACATCGTCAGGACCGGAAATTACGTTGGGTTCCGAGGCTGACTTTGGCTGACCAATCACAGACGTCCAGCATCCAGCGCGGCCGTCGGATGACTAGAAAATAGAGCTCGACTCAAACACAGTTGGATCGCCCATACGACGTCGTATCATAGCGATCCAACTGACCCGACATGCTGGAGCAGCATCAGTATGAATCAGGCATAAGGGTCAACAAATGTTCCCTAAATCAGCCAAACGCACCTGCAGAAGGCAGATATCTGTCTAACTGACAGACAACTAGTATTACCCCAAACAAAGGAGAAGAAAACCATCGGTCCAACCAGAGAACAGCAAGGAGAGTATTACGCAATTTTCTGGGGGAAGTAATTGAATGATACCAGTGATATTTCAGTTAAACACAGAACCAGAATTGCTGCCTCAAAAAACAAAACAGGTGTTTTATGATCAGCTGTAATAAGTATGATGCATGCTGTGTGGAAGCACTCATGGCTACTTACAGGTGGAAGAGGAACTTGGCCTGTGACCTCTGGTGGTTTCATGCTGAAGGTGTCTTCTCCCAGTACGTCCTGCTCAGCCCCACTGGGGTAAGGGGGAGGAGGGTATGGAGGGAACTCCTCCAAATAACTTTCTGAAGGCGGTTGAAGCCCAGGCAGCTGCTCCACTATCTCAGGGGGAGGGGGTGGGAGTATAAGGGCATCTTCGGGACGTGGGGCTGGATGAGGAGGTGGTGGAGGCGGGATAAAGTCTTCACCATCGATCTTCAATACAGTTGTAGGTGCCGGTGGGTCTGAATGTGGCTGTTCGGGTGCCTCGGACATGGATTTCTCAGGGGTGAGGGAATCAGAAGCTGGGGCATTCTCTTCCTCTGCAGGACTTGGGGAGTTCACAGTGGTCTCCATAGCAGCCAGAGTGGTCTTCTGGTAGAGGAGCTTCTGAATGTTGGGGCCAGCAGGGCCTTCAGGTTCAGTGATGGAACTTCGCTTCTTGAGGGGTCTGGGAGCATTGTAGAGCTTCTTCCGCAGGGCCTCCAAGTCGACATCACTCTGATTGCGGTAGGGGTTGGAGATAAAGGGCAGCAGCTTGGTGGGGCTTAGTGGTCTTGGAACCCGTTCTGTCTCATGGTTTTCTGGAGCAGGACTGCCATTTGTGCCATGGTCTACCTCAGTCTCATGGGGCCGTTCCAGGTAGGGGTTCTCTACACTCTGGGACTGGAACTGCTGACCTCCTGAGATAACAGGCTTTCCGTACACTGCATGGACACCAAAGAAAAAAGGGAACAAGATCCTCAATATGGCTGCCTTACTATTTCTTCAGAAACATCCAGAATATGAAAGTCAGTTTTGTCAGTGGACTATATAAAAAGTAGTTTTTGTTGTGGTCTAATAAAAATATATATGGTTCAAGCTTTATCCATGGTAGAACAAATTGAATGCAGTAAGTGCTGTTGATCCCTAATGATCCCAAAGTAACTATTGGGTTATTTGAAATATATTATTTGAAATAACCCAAAGGTGATCACAGCTATCAAACTAAAACACTGGTCTTAAAGAATCTGCAATTGCACAAATTTAAAGCTAAATGAATCTTAAAACGCACCATGAATATTTTAGTAAATGAACAGTAGCACAATTAATTTATTAATTAATAGGAAATTGTGTAAAATTCATGCAATATTGTCTTTTGACTCTTACTACAAGAATGCTCCTAAAAATGTATTGCATAACATTTTATTACAGGTCACTAGACAGCATGTTTAGACACAGGCTTTGAAGCAGAGGTGTTTAAATCCAGTCACAAATTGTTGTTCACAAATTGGCTGCGTGCCCTTTATAAAATCATTACTGAATTTATATAGCTTTGTCAGTTAACCGGTGATAATAATGGCCTTTTTCAAAGAAAGATTAATGAGTAAGTGATTAGTGTTCAAATCCTCTTTTTTATTACACACAGCATTCACAGCGATTTGCAGCAACACCAATGGCCTCTAGTTTACCCCTAGTCACATACTTTTATCAAGCTCATTCATGAGGTTTGGATTTGCAAAGACTAAGTGTCTCACTCACCACTAATGAAGTTGTTGCGACTCTGGGCGCGGTTCAGTGCTCCCTGAATCCCTTGCTGGAAGACCTTGCCTGGGGTGGGCTGCTTTGTGTACATCGAGTAGATGGAACTGGCTGCCAGTGTCTGAGGTTTGTGGAACGCCTGGCCGGCAGGATCCTTGGCCCCCGGGGGCTCGGGTGTAAAAGGTCGGACGGTGGCAGCAGGTGGGGCCTCCTGCTTGGAAGGCAAGGGTAAGGTATTGCTCTGAGATGAGGGAAGGGGCACACGGGAATGGCCAGTGGGCTGCTGCTGGCTGGCTGGTTTGCTCTTTCCAGGGAAAGTTCCAGTGTTGAGGGAGGGCTTGCCATAACCAATCTGACCACCAGGGGGCAGGTTGACCTGCCTGGGCTTGCTTGGCACTGGAGGGGGAACCTTGACATTGTTTTTGACAGCACTCTGCATGAGAGGGAAAATAAGGCATAGGCAATAAGTGTGAGCCAATTGCTCCCTTGTGGCCCTTTGTTACATTCAAGCATGTAGGCAATTGACTGAGCTTTTTCAGCAGTGGCTCTTTACATTCAGTTTGCGAAACTCACAGTGTACTTCTATTTTAAAAGGCTTCTTGCAAGTCCTGCTTACAGTGTGTGATTTTCATAGATGGTCCTAGAGCAGAAACATACCTGATTCATGGCCATGCAACCTTAATGAAAGGGGAATTCATGTTTTTTCCCCCCCTTAGTCTCTCACTAGGTTTGATTTCAGGTTGAATTGCTTAACAGTTATGGAAAAATTGAGTTCCACAAAACCGCATGCAATTGTTACTAAGGCTGTTACCTGGGCATCCCTAACAAGATCCTCACTGCTTTGGTTCTTGCGTAAGGATGCTGCGGGTGACTCAGTGGGTTCGAACATGGAGACAGGACGGACCTTTCGGTCTTGCTGGCCACGTTTTAGCACTTCTGTGTCATCTAGAGCCATAGGGAGGACGGGAAGTGACAGAAGGACACATATTAGCATTCATGACACAACTAGGTGCAGCACAGCTGCGACGTGGGGGCAAGGTCATAGTGTTTTATTAGGTGTAATCAAATCGAGGCCTAGGTGCAGTGTGTAGGGTCACCTTGCTCTACCGGGGCCTGACTTGGCATTCGTGGGAGAGTGGATGAGCCATGAACCGTGGTGGGGGAGCTCCAGTCGGACACCTTTGCTGAATGCAGACCTGGAGGATGAGAAGACCACGAGGTTATACAGGAGGTATTACAGAAATAATTTGATGGTGTCAGTGCATTCACAGGATGGATTCTGTGTAAGATGAATGAAGGGAAAGCATTATTCAGAAAAGGCCTAGAGGGTGTTTTGCTAAGGCAGCCACTGCACTTCAGAAAAGGCAGAAAGTAATAATCTAATCAGACCGGTCAGAAAGCACACAGAAATATGTTGCTTTGCATAGGAGAAGCCTTCTGTTTCCAGCTGACCCATTTCTTAACATAAAGGAGAGAGGGGAAAAAAAAAAACAGCAATTTTTGATGCCAAGACCTTCTGTACTCACACAAGTCAAACATTCTTTAAAGACAGCTCACTAAAGAACATCATTTAAACAAACCAAACAGAATAAAAAAACATTAAAAAGACAAGCACTCCATTTCAACATGCCACAGTTCCAGTCAGTCTCAGTATGAATCAAGCTTTCTCGCGATCACACACACACAAAAACAGCCGACAAAGCCAAATATCTGTGTACCTTTTCTCTTGGCCCGCAGCTCTTTCAGTGGCTTAAGCAAGAACATTGCTTCTAAAAAAAACGCAAAGCACAGACAAAACTGAACACGGAAGGAATGGGACTGGGAGGAAAATAAATAATTTTGCAGCAAAAACAGCAATAAGAAAATGGTGAATACTCCACCGTCTAAACTTGAGAAAGAAAATGCAAGCGTTCAGAGAAAGAAACAACCGGACACAAGAAGCTAAAATGTATTATCCCTCCACTCAGCCCAGATAAGAGGTGGCATCGCTGTTTCTTGCCTCTCGTACAGTCCAACATCCTCTCCTTCTTTCTCACTGAATATTGGGTCATCATGTGGAACTTATTGCATACAACATCGTAGCAGACTTGAGAAAACCTGTTACAATTAACTCTTGCCTATCTCTAACAGAGGAAAATGGAGGAAAAAAAGAACAAATTAAATGTAGCAGACAAGAAAGGAGGGACAGTCGAGGTAATGGTTCTTACCGCTTCTATTTGGTGACATTTGGAATGGGCTCCAAAGGTTAGAATTAGAGTTTAGATCGGGCCCAATAAATGAGACCCGACCCGAGCCCGTGCACCTTGTGCCCGAGGCCAGCCTGGCCCGACACATTAGCCGTAATTATCGGCCCGAGTCTGATTTAAACCCGACAATTTTTAAATACGTGGGCCCTTATAACACACGTTCTCAACTGTGGGTGCGTTCCTAAACACACACACTTCGAGCTCTGAGACACTCTGGTCCTTTGAAACCGTTTGTAAATCCTTTTTTAGCAAATACACCAGACACAGATGTTGTCCCTGCCCATGACTTGCTGGAAATGGTTCCAAATGGGTCCAAACTTGCTCAAAGTTAATTTTCCCATTTTTATTTTCTTCTTTACGTCTTCAAGCTCCATGTTGCACTTTAAGCTCTGCGCAGTACAGGCCAGCAGGACCGGTGTATTGTGGCCAGTGGCAGGAGCTGGAGCGTTGCTGCGCATGACACGCAGCAATTTAACTTTCCTAAAATATTAATATATTTATAATTTTGGCATAGCTCCTCAACCAAATAGGCTAATTTAGTAATGATTTATAAAATCAAATGCTTCATTAAGGCCCGGCTCGGCCCATGTCGGGTTCGGGCAGAGAATCTAAACTCTAGAATATTTAGGTGAATGATCACCACATGCTTTTGCAAGACAGGTTGCGGCAACAGTGAATAGGAATCTATAAACTGTACTGGAAGTAAACTATCCTGTTAATAAACAGTCCAACCAAGGGCCAGAGTCAAGTAACCATCCTGCTATGCTGCCATCAAGTTCATAATGAATCACAGGCTGCTCCAAATTCAAATTTCAGCTTAAAAACTCCAAAGAAGGATCATGATCACATTAACATTTTTTTCTGTGTTTTTTTTTTCCTTTTTAAATCTTGCTACTCTCCTATAGGACAGATGCCGTGTTTAGCTACCCTCACCTAGACAGCATTTGCATTATTTTATAACTAGATATAAAATATTTAGATTCGTTATTTACTATTTTTATAATTATGACTTTGTAAACTCACAATTACTTGACAGTATAACTTTATTATATAGCTCAACTAAAAAATCCCATTTTTGAATAATGATAATAAATGGGAAAGACACATGAAATCAAGTTTTCATTTAAACTGGTTATTACTTATTATGCCAGCAGTGGGATGCAAGGTGCAATGCTAGGCAATTGTCTTCCACTAATTGAGTTTAAAAGGCCCATATAATTAACATTTTCCCCAATATTTTAAATGCGTGTATTTTATAAACAATATTTAAGATTCAAAGCCTAATTCCCTAGTCCAACTATGAAAATTAATTCAATTTACATTAATTAAAGACAGCCAGCCTATTAACCAGCAAGGGAACAGTTCTTGAATTTTACGTGTTGGAAGCAGATAAAATGAGCACATAAATTTCTGTGTGAACCAAATTTTAATGATTCGGCTGCTTGGTCACAGTATCTCCAAAACAACAGATCTTGAAGGGTGTTTCTGGTACGCAGTGGTTTGTACGTTCCAATGGTCCGAGGACGGATAATCAGTGAACTGTTGACAGAATCATGGGCAACAAAGACTTACTGACTCACATTATGTGTGAACACTTCTGAAATGCAGGCTATTACAGAGAGATCTGAGAACAATACAGTGTGACTGCAGACTGGCCAGAGTGCACATGGACCACAAATTAGTGAAACAAGGTAGCCTGCTCTGATGAATCACCTGTTGTTACATCAAGCAGAAGAGGAAAGACATAACCTGGGGAGGAGCCAACCCCAAAATGCACTACTCGAAGAGAGTAAAAAGGGACACACAAAGTTCACTCCGGCTTCCAATTCCCCCGTCTCTCAAGTTCCATTTGGACGTTCTGGACAAAACACTACAATTCATGGAGGCCTCACTTCACAGCTTACATGACAATGCTTCTACTGCTTGAATCCATGAAGTAAGATATAGTTAGATCTCTAGACAGGTCAGACTACTTTGTGTCTTTGGGCTACTTTAGGTGGTTCTTCTACAGTGATCTAATTCCAGGTCTTTATTCAAACCAAACCTGAGCAAAACTCATGAGATTAATCAATGCTTTGAACACGAAGATTGATTTAGACAGACATATAAAGAGAGAATCTGATGGACTCAATAAAAGATGGGACACTGCACCACAGCACACAGAAAACTTGTTCACTACCTTCCGAGCTGAGCGCTACATCATAGTCGTGCTCCAGCTGTTCTAAAAGAGGTGTGGCAGAATGTTCCTTGCTGGCTGTGAATGCAGAACCAAAACTGAACTTTATTTTCATTACTTACCACCATTTATGCCTTCCATGCTTATAAACAGGGGTGCACATAAGTGGTCCGCAGGTGCGCATGCGCTGTCAAAATAAACGTGCTGCAGCACGCATTTGCGAACCTAAGATTTTGTGGAGGACGGAAGACATTTCTGGAGCATTTTAAAGATGTCCAGGAAGCATCTCCTTTAAGTCATTATTTTGGTGTTCCTTCACCTCCAAAAAAAACTTCAGACTGAGTTGGAACCGCAAAAGAAAAGGGGATTCGCGAGCGATGTCAATAGGCCTTTTAACTGAGAAGCTAAAAAAAACGAAGAAAACTAGCACTTTCCTCACGGTCCCTTACTGAAAGCTCCGCTGAGAGC
>JBBKCR010000080.1:1839529-1850182 GCA_037577295.1 Ladigesia roloffi | reverse complement strand
TGAAGCAAGAAGAGTCCTTCACTGGAGGCAAGGGGCTCCTCCCAAAACCTGAATAAGGATAATTTTGTCCATATAGCATCATATGGGTAGTGGATCTCAAGCATGCTTGGATTCTATAGTTTATCTCTCCGGTGTCTGGGTCATTTATGGGGAAGTGCTTAATGTTTGTGTGAACTTAAGCTTTTGTTAGGCCCAGGTTTCATGCAGACAAATGGGAACCTCATCACCCCATAGTTCTAAATGCTGTTCTAGGCACTTTAGTTACTCATTTGGAAATGGCATGTTGTCTGGCCAAAACCTTTTGGAAACTGCCAATGTACCTGATAGTTACAGGTCCAACCACCAATTTCCTCCTTTTGTGTCACTAAGCAAGACCCTTAAACCTCAGTTCCTCTAGGGGCAGCTGTCCAGGATAAGCCAAATGCCCACTTTGCATACTAGAAGAAAACAATCCCATCCATACACTAGGTGGTGCCAAATGCTTAGTAGTGCTCAGTGTGGTGCACTACTGATCCCCAAAAGGCAGGGATAGTTGAAGCCTTGCTTAAAGTATATTCATTCACCCATTAAAGCATTTCCATCGACATTAGTTTTCTGTGAATGTCGTGATTTGAGGTAATTCACTGAGAAATACAATTCTACATTTGTCATGTGAACCCAGAGCATAGTGTTAACATGATAAAATTCATTTTCTGCATTTAATGGCTTCAAGTGAAGCAGCAGGCAGCCAAGAACAGCCCCCAGTGAGTGCTCACATCCCTGGGATTTGAACCCATGACCACCTGATCACAGGAGCAAACTGTCCAACCAATGGAACACCAGCTGCTCCAAAGTACGTCATCCATCTACAATGGGCTTTTTACATTTTACTGGGCCCGAGATGCATCACTTTACAAAGATAGAAAAATGGATCCTGATTGATTTGAAAATGAAAAGTTTTAAAATAATCTTAACAGTACGGAAACGAGGTTAATCTGAATGTAGCAATTAACTCAACAAGAAAATGGGATTCAAAAGAGCTGCAGTGACCTAATATTGAAATAGAATTCAATTTTGTGTAATTAAATTTTTTGTATTAGAGCATTAATTTGCAAACAAATTTTGTCAAGAGCATGCTCAATGCAACAAGAGTGATGAGAGACAATAGTGCACCAACTCGCTCTCTCGCTCTCCAGATCGGTAGTGCAGATTGTTTATTAAAGTGAATTGGTGTTTGTGAAATAAATATGATGAATTAAATAAAATGTGATGTGGAAGAAAGGTGTTGAGCCACAAATTTCCATAACAGTACACATGAAACACGAGTTATATTGGACAATAAAGTAAATGTATTACATATGTTTACACCTCAAGAAGTGATGCTTGGAATTCCATTAAGAAAATGTAAATAAAAAATAAACTTTACAAATGTAAATGACCAGTTTACTGTTTATACCACTATGTGATTTATTTTGGCTTCATAAATACTGCCATAAATCAATGAGTCATGTTCATGTATTTTATATTGAATAATCATTACGTTCTGTAGAAGTTTGAAGAGTGCACTGGGTTTACCTGAAGTAATTTTCCCAAAATTATTCTTCACAGAGGTCTTCCCGTTCAATAGGAATTCCAGATCTCCATATTAATTTTGCAAATTGAGTTCATAAATAAACCAGATTCTCAAGAGTTCACTTCTTTTCCCAAAAGCAATCCAAAGTCAAGATGATGCACTTTCCTCTAGGATCAATGAAGTTTTCTGATACTGAGATCCTGCTGTGTCACCTTCAATAAAGGCCTAACTGGACTTCATTTGTACTCGGGGAAATGCTGTGTAGTGGAATATTTTTATTAACATTAAAAATGTAAATGACATTTTGCTTAATAAAGAAATAAAACAATTATAAGTGAACACAATAACATTTGTACACTATTAGGGGTGGAGACCAATACAAATATGGTATTCGGATTGGCACAAATAACGTGTTTTTTAGAATACCGTATTCGGACAAATACTTAAAAAGATATTTGTGTTCGGGACGCCCATTTAACATATTCAAATACAGATGCAAATAGTGGCCCCTCTGCACACCCCTATACACTATCAAATCATGTTAGATTATATTAAATATTAGAATTTTTGGGGGAAGATTTCCTATCATTCCAGTTCCAATTTCCCTTTAACTACATGCGATTCCAATATAATTTTTCATTTGCCATGCATTTCCAATTTAGTTCAAGAATGACCTCAAGCCTGAACTGAAGTATTTATAAAGGATCTGCTTCTACAGAAGCACTACCTGTAAAATCTATTAGACTATAAACTAGTGGTAGAGTGTATAAGAAAGAGATGTTTACTGCTAAAAGCTACTCCAGGTTCAGCTGTGTCCAGTATTGCTGACATGCTGAACTATATTGGTGTATTTGAGAATCAGAATGAAACAATGGCAAAGGCAGCTGGTAGTCTAGTGGTTAGGGAGCGGTGCACCTGTGACTGGAAGTTTGAGGGTTTGAATCTAGTGATTACATAGGCACCACTGAGGGATCCATGAGCAAGTTACCATCCCCATACGTTGCTCACCAGTTCCTGGCTGCCCACTGCTTTGCTTGGCCACCTTTTCAAAAAACTAACTAGAAGACAAATACATTCACTAGGCCACAGTAAGTTTCTCCACTTGCATATAGAAAACTCTGGAAAAGCTCATTAAGCCTAGAAACAAACTACAAAATTGTAACACAATGAGGGATAATGTGCAGTAAAGAAATTAGTTTAACTTTAAGAACAAGAATGGACCTTGGGTTTGGTATTCACCAAGTATTACCCAACAACATTACCAGGAACCCAGTGAAGCTCTGGAAAGTCCAAGAGGAGTTTTTAATGCTTTCAAGGTAAAATTCAAGGTTATTGAATGGGTGATAATGGGTTTTATTGTTATTGTGCGTGTTTGCTTTAACTTGTATGGCTGAATGTAAATTGAAAACAATGTAAGGACCAAGTAAAATGTTCCTGAATGTTATTTTCAAAAATGAACTGGGCAAAAATGTCTTAGATTGTGAATGCTTCACTTTACTTCGAGAGTGTCCCCTAATTACTGACCCTGTGCCTGGAAAGATAAAATCCTGAGTCTGTCCTGTTTGTTCACTTCGGACTGGAGGTGTCGTGCTGTTCACAGGGTCCCGGACTACAACTCTATTGTTCTGAGAAGAAAGCAGAATAATACCCTCATGGTCTGCTATGTGAACTCGACTCATCCGTCCTGCTGAGCTCAGGCCGCTGCCTGTCCCAGTCTCCTCCGCCCACAGCCACGGGGGTAGGGGGAGGGCATCCTGTATCCCTCCCTCTATCTGTTGACATGTCTCTTCTTGGCATGCGATGTCCGATGGGCCGTGACACTGCTCTTACTCGATGGAAGGTCACAAATACAGGAGATGTTTTTTTTATTTCATTGTTTTCATCTTTGTTTTTCTTTCCAGTAAACATAATGGAAATCAGATCAGGGTCAATATAGATAAAATTGTCTGAGAAACTTATTCATTCGAAGCCTCTACACTCTCATTAATACATTTACATTTCATATTATTTCGCAACAAATGTAAAACTATAAATTCGTCAAGTTTCATTTAAAAAACATTTATAAAAGAATATAATGGAGCATTTTGGAATTATTGATATTATAAATATCTCTTACATCTTTTATAAAAATCAAAGGTGTTTTTTGCAGTAGGTATTATTCTTTTATTTATATGGTAATTTAAGAAGTAGAAATTAAAATCTGACCTGAAAATGTGAATTTTGTACAGAACATTTGGTCAATCAGCTTAAAATAATAACAAATAAAGCTCAACCTATTTTTTTCTACTTACTATTAGAATTTCAATTAGCTTGAGTCTTTTCCTTAGTTGAAATAATGCATATAACAGCTTTGGAATTTTTTTTATATTTGGTTGTGCCAAAATAGCCTTATATATTGTAAATTGTGAAATGTATATATAACTTTAATTTGTATGGCTGAATGTAAAATGTTCCTGAATGTGTTATTTATATATATACCACTGACTGCTGGTGTAAAGAACGAAGCAGTGCTATGAAAAATATCTTTTCTCTAAATCAAAAATTGAATGTTAGCTGATTTACATAGTACATGCTTACATGCGTCTAGATTCTAGTCCGAGACCAAGTGTAAATGGGATTATTCTGTAAATCTGAGGCCTGTAAAATGTAATTTAGGCCAGCCCTGATAATGGTAATAGCAACAGCAACAAATGAATTATTATTGTTAATATTATTATTACTGTGATTGCTGTGTTATGATAATCATCATTATTAATACCATTATTATTATAAGTGGAATTTGGCACTTCAACAATTTTTTAAATATTGGCATGGTTCCAATGCACCAACATCAATTAACATCTAGTGTATTGTGAGTCTAGTCAGATTTTTGTTTGGCTGGTCAAGGCCTGAGTATTGTGTGAGGAGAAAGAGAGCAGAGGTGGGTAGTTATTAATTACATTTACTTCCTTACATTTACTTGAGTAAATTTTTGGGGTAACTAGTACTTTTAGAGTATATTTTAAGATAGGTACTTTTACTTTTACTAAAGTACATTTTAGTGAAAAACTTTACCTTTACTCCGCTACATTTGATAGTGTTCCTCCCTTACTGACAAACCTGTAATAAATATTTTATATATATAAAATAATAATTCGTTAACTTGACTTAATCTGAAGTCTCGCGAGACATTGGCGAGTCTGCTTCGCGAGTGTGAGCTTAAGTTCAGCGCGAGTTTAAAAAGATGATGGCTGAAGCAGAGGCTGACGTGTGTGAGCTCAATCAGTGGCCTCAAATCAACTCTATATTTTCACTTCAAGGTGTGAGAAAGAAAAGTTTATAATGCGATGCAGGCTGTGTGAACCAAAAACCTGACAAAACATGTAGCGGTAAGTGTCAATATGAACCCTATTTATAGTAAGTTGGTAACTATGGGCACTTTGACCTTACAATACCATATTTCACACACTGTCCGAATGTTTTTCCTTGTGCAAGCAATGACAACTATCTTGTGAACTTTACAAAAAACACACGTTCGAAAAAACGTCCCTTCTAAACCTTGCATGATTTTATATAAATTTTCCAAAAATCTAAATAAATTGAAGTGCATATTGTGACGTTATACACAAATTTGTACACTTCACTAAAGGTTTTATTTGTGACACTTCACCTAACGTTAAGTGCAGAACATGCACAAAATAAAAACATCATTGCATTATAATGTATTCCTATCTAATGAATGCATGTACTTAAAATGTAAGCATAAAGTAAATAATTGTGTTCAAAGGAGACTGCTTTTAAAAGGAAGAATTACTTAGCACAGCATGTTATTCATTCACACCATTAATTACAAAACATATACGTAATAATTCATTTATATATATATATATATATATATCACACACACACAAAAATTTACTTACCCTTATAGTCATATATTATTTTTACTTACAGCTATTTGTCCACAGTGCCTGTAGATACATATTTACCAATATTTACCTATACTCTGCACACACACTTTCTCTTTTCTTTTCTGTTAGCTTGTTTAAATGCAGATGCTGACAAATTTTTTGTTGTGAATGTGAAAATAAAGACAGCTAGAAAAAACATCTGGGTGTGTTTGGAATTACATAGGCTACTTTATTTCAGCCTATGTTTAATAAAAACAAAACAAAGAGACTTTCAAGGAGAGATGTGTGGAAGCTTTCCAAATAATTTGAAATTCAAGGATTTCGCTTCATACCAATCTGATCAGAAGTAACTAGCTACTTGAGTAGTTTTTCCATCAGATTCTTTTTTACTCTTCCTCAAGTAACTATTGGGATTGTTATTTTTACTCTAACTTGAGTAAATATTTCCATAAGTACTTTTACTTTTACTTGAGTACAGATTTTGGGCACTCTACCCACCTCTGGTGGAGAGAGATCCCATGATGTCATGGCTACTAGTACTGGGAGGAGTCAAAACATGAAGTAACTTGTCAGTCCAAGAGACACAACAGACTAATAAACAGACTTGAAGACAAAGCTTAGGTCAGATCTGAAAATAATAAATGTGTAACTGTTTAATTGTAATTTAATTCAAATTAACCAGCCTGTAAGTGCAGCTACATGTACTTGTCCAACACATTTTCAGGACACTGTGGTTTGCTTCACCCATTTTCAGCCATTTATTCTTATTATTGTTTTATTATTGTAGTATCAAAAATCGACTTCCAAATTCTTGTATTTTAAAAACACTAAAAATAGTTTGATCGATCCCTTCACCACCACACTGACTCAGCTGATTGAGAGTAGCTTCTCTGTGCCATAAATCTGATCGGTGCATTCAGGTATCAAATCAAATATGACCTGCGTTCACGTAAATGAATGTTGGTTTTTAGCTTTAGTTTATGGAACCAAAAGTTTGATTCTATTAGTTTGTTAATTAATCATAATTGTAACATAATTCGTTACTGTGTTGGGTTATTATGGATATTCTTTACACCATCAACACTCACTCAGTGATGAAAGTCTTAAGCACACAACTTCATCCATAGGAACCAGATTCTAAGACAAAGGCGGTTCCCAAAAGGGGGGTCCCGGCCCACAAGGGGGCCTCAGTGAGCTCAGTGTGGGGTCGCGTCATATTTAAAAAAGATTTTAGCAATGGGCATTCAGGAGAACGATCATGTTGCTTTAGTTAATTTTATCCCCTGGCTGACTCACAAATTTGTTATTCGTCCTCCACAAAATAGACAGAGTCTCGCTGATTCGCCTTCAGGAGCTAATAGTAATGACCCAAACAAACTGGACCCAGGTGAGGAAGTTCCAAACATTTCGGGTCGCAGCACTAGCAATGCTGGAAACACGATATACAGAAAATACCAAGACAGTTACCTGAACTATGGTTTTATTCCAGTTTAAAGGCCAAATGCTACTCATATTTTGCTTTTATATTTTACATTAGACTATTATTTTTGAATAAACAAGCATACAGTTTATTTGAAAACTATTTTTTTGCATCCTTACTGCGAACTTGTGTGAGTGATATTATCATTAAATTTTTCCAGGGGAAAAGTGGGTCTTGGGCAAAAAAAGGTTGGGAACCATTGTTCTAAGACACAGATTTATCCTATGGGTGTTAATTATAAGTGTATTAATATATTTTCTGTTCGTGTTTGCCTGCCTTCTCTCACTCATACCTTTCCATCCTTGCTCTCCATGCTTCTGTCTCTGCCTCCAGTCTCAATCTGAATAGAAGAGGTAAGTCTTGTCCAGGAGCAAATACTTCTTTGTGTTATGCGGAAGATCAGGGTTTGATTTCCCAATGAGGAGTCTGCATGCTTTCTGAGGTTAGGGCATTTCCCCTGTCAGCACAAGGCTGTGGGTTCGAATCCCAGGAGGCACCGCTGTGGTACACTTGAGTGAGGTACCATCCCCAAACGCTGCTCACGGGGTGCTGCATCACTGGCTGCCCTCTGCTTCACTTGGAAAATTGGTTAAACACACTGTTCACACTGTGTACTGTGGTATGTTCATTTGTGACAAAAATGGCCAGTTTACACACTTTACATCAATCTTCACAAAATATAAAACAGGCCCATCGCACACCAATAGATCTGGTAAGAAGTTAGGAGTGCAGGTGTGTTTGGACAAGTGTGTTATTTACGGTAAACTGAGCTCCATAGCCAGGACCCCCTGCAGATTTGACCCGATACCCTGACAAGTTCCCCCCTCCCAGCTGCTAATTTCTTTTATGGCCCAAACCTTCATCAAACAGCACAGAGAACTGGCCGGCTCTGTGGGATTAGTCAAAGGTAATTTGGCTTGTAGGGTTTGCTTCTCATTCCACACTTCACCACACCTCACCCCTACCCCTTTGCCCCCATCCTCCATTCGGGGCAACAGATGGCAGGGTCCGCGTTCTCCGTCATTGTCCCATGCTAACTAACTACATAAGCCCCCAACGCCCACAGTACCCCTCCTGCCCAGCTTGCTCACAGAGGCCTTTACAGCATGTTTGTTCATGTACAGGTAAACTGGTTGCTGACAGTAAGGGTGTGTATGTACTGTAATGTAGAATTTGTCATTTTATAAGACGCCTGAAGGGAAATATGAAATAAATGACATGATTAGTCGCATGATGAATGTCTTTTGCATATGATTTCCATATGGAAATCTAAAGGATGCAAATGTTGGTCAAATTTGTCAACAAATTCAAAATTAAATATCGGCTCTTCAGCTTATGAATGTGAGCCGTCATTCATACCGTTCGACTCCATGTTTTTGTGTACTCGCTGCTAGTGTGTGTGTGTGTTGGCAGGCTACTGTCAGCTGGCCTTATGCCTCCATTCTAGGGCCAAAATCTGCCTTGTCTGGCCATCGCGTGCCACCGCCTGCAGACTCCTTCGCCAGTCTTAACCCCATTTCCCCTCCCCTCCGCTGCCCCCTGCTCGTCCATTCCCAGTCACACTCTGCCCCACCCCTGCCTCCAATCCTACACCACACCCACCAATCCCCCCTCTGCCTTGTTTACCATCCTTTGCCTGGATTGTAGTCCTTGGCTTAGCCGAGAAGAGAGATAGATGTGCGTGCCTGACAAGAGGGTAAAAGGGTTGAATCCATTCTACGTTATATAACCATAGAGGTCCTGAAACTTATTGGATCACTTATTTGCCACGGAATCTACCATCACTACTGTTCTTTTTAGTTTTTTATGATCCTGTGTTTGCAGTTATGATGAACTGGTGCTTAACAGCATGAATCTGTGTATTTTACTGTTATCGTAAACTAACCCTTAATTTAATTAGCCTGTGTGTTCAATGAATAAATTAAATGAATTGGGATAAATGCCCCTTTTCTCCAAACACATCCAGCTCCATTTTAAAGCAGGCTTCTGAATGTGGTTCACTGTGAACTGTGGAAAAAAAATGCTGTTGTGGCCTTTTAAGACAAGACCTGGACTTGAGAGTACTGATTATTCCATATATATGTGTGTAAAGCAGATTAATTCATATGTGTGAGGTTTACTGTTATGATTCTAAATAAGAACTTTTACATCTCCAGTCACCATGATCTAAAAAGACTTCCTCAGCATCGTTGGATATTGTTTTGCTAATGTTCATGGCTCCCAGTAAGTCATACTGTGTCCTCAACCATATCAACAGGCCTCAGTGTTGAATGGGTTTGAATGGGTTGAGTGTCTTGTAGAATTTTTTACCTACATTAAAGGAACAAAACAACAGATTCCAAATGTGTCTTTGAAATCTATCATGAGTGGAAATGTGCACATTTCAGTTTAACTGCACCTCTAAGCCACATACTAAGGGAATTTGTCACTTGGAGCATGACTGTACGTGTTTTCCGTTATAGTGTAGTAGTCATTAATGATGTGTATGTGTGTGTGTATGTGTGTGTATGTGTATGTAAGCTTGCTGTGAATGGTAAATTGCTCATCAGCAAGATGAGTGTGCCGGCTATTATAGTGAATTAGTCATTAACAGCATGGGCAGAGACTAAGCTTATTATCAACAATTAAGGGCTGTTGTGGGGAGGGGATTCCTGGCCATATAATAACGTCTCCTTATTAAATCATAATTTTTTTTATATTTCCAAATGCCAGCCTGTTCTTTTCATCCTAGAAAACAAGGGCCTCAGCAAAACGCGCAAGATAAAGTTGGGAGGGGGAGATCAATAGAGTCAACCCATGCAATGTAGCGGAGAGACGACAAGCTGATTTACACACGGTTTGGGACGGGGATTCGTTCCGAAGTGGGGGGGGGGCGCAGGCAGGTCAGGCGAAAATGCGCTTCTGGACCTTTTTTTGCTCTTTCTCTCTGTTCATCCCCTTCTGTCCCGCCTCTTGCACTCCTACAGGCCCGGCTTTAATCTCGTAGCATTACGAGACCCAGGGCAGGGAAGGTGCGTCCGCGTGCAGACGCCTCAGACACACAATTGCGCGCGCGCACACACACGCCTAAAACACTAAATCGCGCGCCAAATGCTAAACACGGGCGCGCACCAGGAGCCTAGCAGGTTGCAGACTCACAGCCAGATCCAGCATATGTCTGTCTCTCTGGCAGATTAATGGGACTGTATTAATATTAACGTACAGTGGGGCGGAGGAGCAGCCGTGTGTCTGTGACTGAGAGGGGAGGGTGAGAGGGTGGGGATAGAGGGAGCGAGTAAGAGAGAAGGAGGGAGGGTCAGGCAGACGCGCGCGCGAGAGAGAGAGACTGTTTTTTCTCCCATTCACCCCACCTCACCACCCCTGTCCGAGGAAAGGCCAGGACGGGGGGCCGAGGGGGCGTTTCCCTCCCTCACTCGCTCTCTTTCTCTCCTTCTCCCCCCCTCCGTTGCTCTGCCCTGCTCCTGCCAAACAGGACAGTAGTAGCAACAGGACCCGGTGTGTCCCAGACACACACTTATATCCACACACACACACACACCCTGTGTCTCTGGACCTCCAGATTTCTGCAGCATGCTCAGGTGTCCCGCCGCAGCAAAGCTCCCACGCACGACACGATTCTTCAACGAGGTACTTTCTCTGTCCCATCTTGCTTTCCGTTTTCTCTCTCTCTCTCTCTCTCTCTCTCTCTCTCTCTCTCTCTCTCTCTCTCTCTCTCTCTCTCTCTCTCTCTC
>JBBKCR010000080.1:1822535-1836225 GCA_037577295.1 Ladigesia roloffi | reverse complement strand
TCGCTCTCTCTCGCTCTTTCTTTCTGTCTCTCTCTCTTTCAGTCTGTCTCTCTCTCTCTCTCTCTCTCTCTCTCTCGTGCTCTCTCCCTCACACATTCGCTCTCTCTCGCTCTTTCTTTCTCTCTCTCTATCTGTCTCTCTCTTTCTCTCTCTCTCTGTCTCTTTCTCTCTTTTTCTCTCTCACTCGCTCTAACTGTCTTCCTCTATTTTTCCACTGGTTTGTGCCATAAGGGGCATTTTTGTTAAAAATAGCTGTCTGTTCACTTCATGATGAACAGATGAATGGAAAGAGTGTAAAATGACTTAGAATAAAATCACGGTGCATTACAATTGAGGCACTATAGTCATATAAAAAACTTCACCTTTGAACAATCTCGGCACTGTAAAACAAAGATCTGAGTCGGTAAGTTTCTCTACATTAACAGTTTTGCATCAAACCGCTCCTACAATTATGCAGAAATCTGAAGTATATGTGGATTTCCACTTTACCACAGCCTTGCTAATCAGTCTTTTGTATGATGGAAAATGGTCCCGTAGAAGATCTGTAAATGTTTGTAATATGTTGACACTGGCCAAAAACTCCCAGTATGGTGTAAATGGAGCAGTAATGCTGTATTTGTAATGACTGATAATTGATCCTTATTCTTTAAGTACTGATGATATCCATGATCAGAATATCATATTCAATAATGCAATTAAATTCTGTCATATTGCCTAGTGCTTGTTTGAACTCTCTGATTGCTTCCAATGAAATGGATCAGAAGACATGGTCCAAAATAAGACATTTTTCCTTTTTCTATAAAAATGGCGGTTTCTGAGACATTAAAGTCTAGTGCGACATACTACATAAATTTATATTATAATTTAAAATGATTCTAATTTATTAAATATTTCACTGAAACTATTTTGTCATAAATAATGTTTTTTTCTATATTAATTTGTAAATTCTAGTCACACACGAACACACAACAGCACACAGCATGAATAATGTGAAAAAACGTTCTCTGCATTTAGCCCTTTCACCATGTGAAGACGGGGACTGGCACCTATGAGGGGCGCTGGACAGCAGTGTGTGGGGACGGTACCTTGCTCAATGTTACCTCAGTGGTGACAACAGCAGTTGGGATTCAAACCCACAACCTTCCGATTGCAAGGGCAACGCCCTAACCACCAGGCCACCTGGTGTAAAATAATATACAGGGTGGGCCATTGATATGGATACACCTTAATAAAATGGGAATGGTTGGTTTTAACGTAACTTTATTTTTTCATGAGTTATTTATTTAAGTTTCTGACCGCTTATAAAATGTTTTATGTTAAAACCAATCACACCATTGTTTTTCTTGTGAAACTCCCAATAAGTTTGATTCCCATTTTTTTAAGGTGTGTCCATATAAATGGCCCACCCTGTATGCTGTGACATATTATGTATGGCATCATGATAAAATTATTTCTAAATTACACACCCCTACTTTAGATACTATTCTTTCAGTTGTTTGAAATTTGTGGTATGAGATAATGAAGTAGACCCTACTGTCTATCCAAAGGGAGTAATTCAACAGTTATTTAGTATTTTGTATTAAAATGTATGTATTGAGGTGGTTTCTCTATGGAGAATGTGGAAAATCATCTGTATATGGGTGCCTTAACTTTTGCATTCAACTGTCTCTGTCTCTTATAGGCTCTTTACCATTTTCTACCTGTATAACAGCCATGACACATCCATCTGTCCCCTCACATATAATCAAATATGATGGACAATATCATGTCAAGATATATTGGCTTCAACCCACTGGGTTCCATTCTAAAAGTACTTGAATTCATGTTTTTTTTTCTGTTCTTGCACTAAGGGTAAATGTGTAGAAATGTGTGGTTTGTGGTAATCAGCTGTGTGCTACTGGATATTAGGCCGAAGAAGGGTTTTCGTGTAGCCGCACTGTGCAATATAAGCTACAGAGACTGCAGGGAAACAAAAGGATGAATGCTTGGCCACACCTCTCAGAAACGCGCTCGGAGAAAACGGAGGCCGCAGCTAGGCCTGACTGGTGTTTAACGTTCCCGTCGGTCTTTATGAGCAGGATTACGGACAGGGGTCGGGGGAAAAGCCAGGTGTAGTGAGGTGCAGTGCAGCAGGACCTTGACATTGAACAAAATCGGAGGGCGATGGTACAGGGCTGCAGCGTGAGACAGCCACAGCCGGCTCAGCGGCAGCGATAAGCAGGCAAGATCTCTCTCTCTCTCTCTCTCTCTCTCCCTCTCTCCGGCCAGGCTAAGGGGAACACAGTGTAACGGATCTGCAAAGACAGAAACAGCCACAGCAGTAAAAACTCTTGACACAGCAAAAAACGGCGCTCGGGCCGCTTCAGGTCCAGCATGTGTGAAATTTTAGAGGCTGTACAGCACCCTGAAACGCTTACTCACTACACTCTCTGGTGCAGTGTTTGTGGGAAACACTTGCACTACAGTGTAAACATTGTAGTAGCACTACCAGGTCAGCAATCTGCATGAAATATTACACAGACGGGAAAGAAGTTCAAATCAGTAACAAACTGCTGTAAAGATAAAAAAATTATACCTAGAAGAAAATATGACTATAAAGGGAAAAATATTGTTTCACCAATTTTAACCATATTTAAAATGTATGTTATTATTTTTATGAAGACAATGATGATGATGATGATGATGATGATTATTATTATTATCATTATCATTATTATTATTGTTATTATTTTTAATTATTATTATTATTATTATTATTATTTTCATACATTTTCAATCAGCTATGATATGCACTTCACACTTTTTACTCTTTCTGCTGTAATAATAAATGTTGCTCTTTTATTCAACAATATTATGTAAGTAAAAACGTTTACACTAGAACGTTTCAAAATAGTTGTTTTTTAGAAATTAAATAATAATTAAAAAATATATGGATAATAATATAGAAAGGAACAAATAATTGTAGTAAAAAAATGATAAATAATACAATTGGATACAAGTGCCCTGAATCCAATAATCCAGATGTTTTGTGAAAATGAATGTAAGCACATTTAACTATACAGAGCACATTCACTGTAGTTTTACTCGTATAGGGAAACAAAAAAAGTAAGTGCATAGATGATGTCACTTTGTTTCTAAAATAATATAAACTGGTATATAATATTTGTTCTCTGTTGTTTTATTCTCACAAAGCAAAAAACAATGTTATTCGACCAAAAATATTAAAACCTATATCAGACAGCTGTTATCGAGCTATTTTGACTCTTAAGTTATTATTTCAGGCTCTAATTTCTAATAATTTATATTACATATTAGCCTTTAAACATATTAGCGTATAATGCTAACGTAGTCGATTAAACTGCTCAGAGATTTGAAAAGGACTGAGATGGTTCTAAAATTACAGAGAGAGTATTATACCACTGACAATGAAGCTATAATAAATCTTGCAGCGCTCAGATTAGAACAAATAGTAACCTTCTTTTGTTTATCATTAGAATAAAACCAGCATTTTTTTAGCGAGTCTTTAAGACTTTTATATGTAAATAAAGTGTATTCTAATTGGCTGTTGCATGGCTCAGGAGTGAAACACTCCTTATAACTTCAGTATGAAGGGGTAGCTAAACCGCTTTAAGCCGAGGAGGCAGATATTTCATAAAAGGTAATGTGTTGAGGTTTTGTGACATCACAAAAGCAGTGATTTTAAAATGGGCTGTTCTTGTGGATTCCTTTTCATAGATGGGCTGTGGAGTGGGCGGTGCATTTGGAGTGTTGTTTATATATTTCATCATTTCATAAAAGCAGCACTGTGGACACACACAGCAATTATTGATGACCTGTTTGGAGCAGTCATGAAGTCTTGGTTTACATTTAGCTAAAGGTCAGATGTTCCATCGCTCGGTTGATTAAGATCATACGCTCTTGTTCTCTGTCTCTCTGTCTCTCTCTCTCTCTCTCTCTCTCTCTCTGTCCCTCTCTCACTCACACACCACACAAACATTTGCCTGTTCTCTTTGCAAACATGGTTCTGTATTACACGAAATTTGCCTTTGTTATGTAGAAACATTTTTGGCATTTTTAGGGAATATTTGAAGAAAGATTTACAGCAGGTTCTATATCAGAATAACCATTTATCCAGACAAAGAACATTTACTAAAGAACCCTTTAATAGAACACAATTAAAGACGTGTTGCAGCCATTGGGAGCGGTTATCTGAGATACCTCGTCTATATTTTGTCTTCTTAATTTTATTGTATTTTTTTATTCTTCTTATTATTATTACTTGTATAGCTGGCACCTCTACTTCTCCAATAGGTTTTGAAATATTGGTACATTTCAAACATCAAAACATCAATTAGTATTCAGGACGGTGCAGATTTTTGATCGGTTTATCAGGAGCCTAGTATTGATTGTTGTGGTTGAGTCACCTTTATAATGTATCCAGAGAGAGAGTGGATAGTCGAATTGCCTTAAAAATGTGTGTTGGAGAAGGAGAGTCTGTGATGTCATGGCTACGGAGGCTGAAAAGCGCCAAATAGTAGATAAATGCAAATATGAAGAAACAAACATGGGGCCAAAAATAAAGACGACTCTATTTATAAACAGCCTTTAAGACACTAAAGCTCAGGTCAGTTATTTTTTAAAAAGTGTCGCTGTTTGTCGAGATTTAATGAAAAATGAACAGTCTGTGAAAGTGGCTACGCTTTCAGCCATCCATGACCTTAAATGGTTTGGTAGAATACATTATTAACACCCTCTCTATTGTTCAGCATTAGAGTGCCAGGCATGGAATGAAGAGAATCAGAATAGGCGCAAGTTCGAATCCACAGTGTGGATTGATCTTTTTTTACCTTAAATCCAATGTTTGAGTGTTTCCAAACACTGGTTTTATTTTGCATTTCTTTAAATATACCTTAGCTTTACATTTCTTCAATTAGTTTATAATTCGTCAACATATAAAACAGATTTATTTGTTTAATTCCTACTTTGAGAATAAAGCCCATACATCCAGTGATGGTAGCACTCATAGGCATTTATCCCTTTAGGGGAACACCTTTTTTTTTTTTAGAAGCACGTAGAATAAACTGCTTGCAAGGGATGAGAACCATTTTTTTAAATAATGTGCAAGAGCATAAACATTTGAAAAGTTGAAAGAGCCTCCACATAATGGACTAAATTAATGAGTGAACTTAATAAATAAAGTGCTTGCTCTTGCACAGCTTGTTTACAAAGCCGTTCATTTAATAAAATATGCGCTAAAAGATTCCAAAACGTGTTTCTCTGTGGCATTTAGACTGTATTTTTTTAGGAAAAGCTTTTCATTTAATTTAGTACTGGAGGTAAGAAGTTAGTCCCATGGTGGAATCTAGCAATCCAAGTTCAAATTTCAGGGTGAGCTGTAGTTTGTTCCCTGGGGCAGCTGGTGGTCTAGTGGTTCTGCCGTTGCTCTTGCAATCAGAAGGTTGTAGGTTTGAATCTCTGGACTGCCAGTTGCACCACTAAGTACCGTCCCCAAACACAGCTCCCCATTGCTGGCTGTGCACTGCTTGACTTAAATGCAGAGAAACAATTTCACATTGTTCCCACTGTGTGGTCGTGTGTTTATGTGTGAATGTATGCGCCTGTTTAATGTTTCTAACAAACTCAAGTAGTAAAAATTGCGTCCTACTTAGCCTACTGAAACCACACCCAGCCCCTCTTTGCTGTGGTGCAGGCTTGTTAATGTGATTTGTATTCACAAACAGTCGAACAACTAAACACATACAAGTCTGCAGGACCTTAATGCACAACTGGCTGCTCTTTCAGCAGGTTTGTTTGGCTATTCGTTTTAGTATTGTTCCATTTACAGTAATAATGTACAGATTCTAAAACCCATTCCAAGAACTGTGGCGTGGCATCCAATCATTTGTGTATCAGACCTACCTTGTGCAGATTTGATTGATGCCAAACCACTTTTGGTTGTTTACAGAACATTTTATGTAAATCTCAAGTTATGGTTAAAAAGCCTCACGTTGGTGAAGAACAGGTTTAGAACAGGTTTACTATATAAAATAGTGTAGTTTTAGGATCTAGGCCCAATACGACTGCTCGGGTCTGCCGAGTGCAGCAAAAAACAGAATGTAGAGAAGGTCCATATTTTGCTGAAGAGCCTTCAATGAATTCGTGTGGGATATAAAATCAATTTTAAACTGCTAAAAATTTCTCATGAAATATTACAGACTATGAAATGAAACTCACTGCCCTGCTCTCCTGGTCCCCCAGTGCAGAGAAATGATGCGTCTAATAAAGTAAAGAGTGTGGAAATGCTGCCAGGGAGCTTGAAGAGGGGGCGGCCTGGAGGTAGCAGCCGCATTAAGTTCAATGTAGGATAAAAGCTGCAAACATGTAAAGCGTGCAGAACCTATAACTGTTCACGTTTACAGGTTTATTTTCACACGCACACATAAAGGAATTCTTTTCTTACTGTGAAATCCATGAAGTTAGAAAGTTGTACCATCATAATAGAATATATGTTTGGTTCCGGACCTCAAGGACCCCAGACATCCATCATTTTGTTCAATTTATTCAATTCTGTCAGCATTGATTCTGATAAAACTTAATGATAACTGATGTACCAAATGCATAAACACTCTGACCCACAGAATTATTGTTATTGTCATCTGCATTTAAAATGTGGGTATATACATAATTATGACATATTTTAGTATATAGAGTGACATACATATGTAAGGAAAAAAATATATACTAATAGATCTAAGCAGTTTTTTTCTAGAGAAAAAATGCTGCAAAGCAATTGAATATATAAATGTTTCTTTTCATATAAAATATTCATTTTAAATCACTGCTTACCTCAATGCTTTTGGCCTATAGTATGCATTGAAGTCTTAGTCTCATTTTTTTTGTGACTCTGTCAGTTAAACTGCATGTTTTATAGATTTTTGAAGTTAAATAAGTACACTCTTCAGAGAACATTTTTAAATATTGCACTCGTTTGCCCATTTTAGTGCACACTTGCTATTTATTTTTCAAAACATGCAACCAGGGGCTCACAAACGTTTGACTTTCCATCCTCAGCAAGGGACAAATCAGATTTTTTTTACATAAAGGATGCTATTTTATTATTCCTTTACTCATTTTATCCTGACGGTTGTAACCGACACATACTTTAGGAGCAGTAGACCCTGGCTATGACCCCTCCCCTTTAACGGCAGGAATGCCTCAAAATAAAAATGTCATCCTCGTTCAGTGAGATTTCAATTGTTTTTTCAGGCAAAACACACCCCTGAGTTCTTTGGCCTGAACTTTTTTTGTCTTTCATAGGCTGCTGGTCTTTGCTCCTCCACTCCTTCCAGCCCCCCTCGTTCCTTTCCTTCTAGCTCCCTCAGCATACAGTGGACTACAATGCGTTGCCCACCATGGGGTCCAGCACCCCAACCATTCCATAATTCACAAGGCGGACCCATTGTTGTAGCGTTCCTCTGAAAACTACGCTCCAACAGACAAATTACATCTTATTTTTCAGTGAGAGAAAATAGAACTAGTGGTATTGTCCTAAAGAGAAAGCATCCTAAGGTAATGACCTCCAAAACATAATTACTGGCTCTGGTGGGCCTAGTGTGTCAAAGCTTGTTCTACGCAAAAAACTCACGTAAAGTTTTAGGTACAGTGTGTGAGGACCAGCTTGAGGGTCCCAGTGATGAAGCACAATAGAATTTCTTTGGAGCAGCTCTCAGATTTATGGGTCTAGCTTGCTTTTTAACAATAGCTCTTTAGCGACAGACTCTCGGAACATCTGCACGGCTCCAATGGCCCCTTTCTCCTCGCTGACTGATTATATTAAACGGGTCCCATTTGATGACCACTGGAACCCCAACTCCCCCCACCACCACCACTCTGCCTACACACACGCACACACACATCACTCCAAGCAATTTTCCAAGCAGCTTCTGTATTTCGGAGATGTCGATTCTTGTTTTTAGATGTTACAAAGGGCTTAAAGCTTAAAGTATACCTTTTTTTTCATGAATCATCTTGGTTCCCAGGTGGAATGCCTTTTATTTAATCACACCTTACAATGTGTTTTGTTATTGTATTTCTCTGTAGATCAAAAAAGAAATAAATACAATTATTTTTTACATTTGCTAAAATATTATTCTGTAAAAAAAAACCCATCCAGTTCAAACCGGTAATTAACTACTAAAGAATGCAGATCCACATAAATAATGTAAAATCACATAAAAGAGCTTAAACGGTTGAAGCAATCATTTAACAATGGACACTATTTCAGTTTAAATGCATTGCTAATATTTTTTTATTACTGTAAGTGGAAGGTTTACACCCTGTAAATACAAAACCCACTACTTTTCATAGAAATGTCCTGGCTAGCTTGCCCAGAATTCGTTGCTGGCAATATAATCCTGCCTTCGGACTTTAGCCTAACTTTGGCGTATCTATAAGTAAGCAGAGCCACTCTTTCACTTACCAAACACAATATCTCCAATTCTGGACAGTACAAGAATAATAGGAGCAAAAAACAACTACTCAGACTTTTGCAATTGTATTGACCAGCAGCCCAAGTGGAATCTGATGTTCCGACAGATGGCATTTAGCTTTCGAGCCATGCTGGGCCCAGCAGGGCCTGAAGCTTAAGAGGTTAGAGCTGTCAAAAAGACTCTGTGCATCGAGTGAGTAACAAAGTGCGGATTGCCAGGCTGCTCCATTTCTTAAACTTACTCCAACCGCCCTGTCCACCCCACCCACACTATTGTCCACCAAGTGGCCATTTGCTTTACTCAAGAGTTCCCAAACACTTGAGTCCACTATTTAACATAACTGATCTACATTATGTTAACAAAGCACGAACAATAGGTGAGAAAAGTGTGTGAAATCAGTTTGTTTAAGACTAAGCTCAAGGTTGCGGGTGTCTGAAACAAAAGTGTAGGTGGATACACACCTGAATGTACCTAAACTATACTTCTAGGAAGAATGGTTCTAGGAAAAATAATTAATCTGTGTAGAATATGTGTGTCGAACTCCAGTCCTGGGGGGTCGTGGTCCAGCACGTTTTGGTGTTTTCCTTGCTGAGAAACTCCTGGTTCACACTTTCATTTTGGGACTGCTGGTGGTCTGGTGGTTAGGGTGTTGCCCCCTCAGTTCGAAGGTGGAATCACAGGCCATCCAGTGGCACCAATGAGGCATGTTTGAAAACGAATCCGTCCCCACACACTGCTTCATGTGATGAAAAGGTTTAATGCAGAGAGAAAATTTCACACTGTTAACACTGTGTGCTGTTGTGTGTTTGTGTTTGACAATAAGGGACCTCTTTACCATCATTTGCATCATTTAGAGAAGCAAAAACAGTGTTTCATATAGATCTTCTTACTTGATGCCTCATTACAACCATGTATTTTAAGGCAATTTGAGGAAATGTGTATCTGTTTTACTGCCTTCAGTATTCTCACAAGCAGCCACATGAGGGAGCCATTGTTAAGGACTCCTTGCTAACATTTAAACTTTTCGGCTTCACACTTCTTTAATTCTGTCATTGAAAGAGGTCTGTGCAGACAGAAACTCATGTTTTTTGGATGATGTAAATGCATAATCCACCCATCTTTTCACCACTTAACCTTTTACGTTTTTCTCTTTCTGTTCCCTTCGCAGATGAATTGACCAGGTCAGAAGGTCGCGTCCCCCTGGGAGACGACAGCATAACCTTTTTGCTCCTGTTCAGCTTGTGGTCAACATTAAAGGACACGCTCCAACAAAGAGGCACGTGTGGGCGGCTCAATATCTCCATGGTAACCTGAGGAGCCCATCAGCATATAATCTGCATGAGTAATATCCTTTTTGTTCTGGTAGTAGAAGTAGACAGCATCTATTTGTCATGAACTGACATTTACGATGCAGGAAGGTACTCCCAGTGAGCGCTCAGGAGGGGTTTTTGCCATTTTTTAACATTTATAGATGTCTTGTGGTTCAGGAGTGGAGTGGAGGGTTAGGGTTAGGACGCGTACATCATTCAACTGAAAAGTGTAAAGACTTTTAGGCCACATAAAAAAAAACAAGCAAGTGTGACGTGGTAGAACCAGGTGTGAAGTTTAGACCAAGGATTGGGGTCTAAGATTTGTATTTGAGGTGGAGTTTAAGACACGTTACTCACATTCATGTCAAGGGGCACCACGAATATTGAAATACTCATTTGGTCATTAAATGGAGACCACCCAGCCAAACAGGGAAGTCAGAGACAGACTGGGTAATCTCTGCAGGCAACTGTGATAGTAATGTCCTAACTCACATTCACCTGGAGAGATTGTGCGGTCAGTCTGCATGATCTGCCACCATAAATTGGCTCGGTTTCTCTCTTTCTAAAGAACCCCGGCCGTCAGGTGAGGAAGGGCCTGGGCGGCTCCAGCCAGCCTCTCAGATGAAGCACTCTGTCAGTGTCTTAATTATTCATGCAGAGGCAGGATGCATTGCCCATGGTTCAACTGCCATTGAATTTGAAGTATGCTACAGTGTGGTTTACAGCTATTGGGAAAACAACAGTTTATTGTTTACACCCTTCAAATTCTTAGTTAAATGATTTTTTTGCTTTTCATGACAAGGACTGATGCTAATTTAAGAAATCAAATGTTATAAAAATGTTGGGAGTAAACAGGAGGCGGCTATTTTTTTTTTTTTTTTTTTTTTTTTTACTTTGCTTTCCCTGCAATATTATTGTCAGTGTTATTGTTAATCAGTTCCATATCTCAGACTGTATTATTAGTAACACAAGAAAATCCAGCAACATTGAGAATATAGAAAATTGACACTTTTGAGGTTGTTTTCTAACAAGTGCACAGTGCAAACAAACTGGTATTTGAAGGATTAAAAAAAATGGAAATTTTATACTTATGACAAGTACTGATGTTAATGAAACATTTTATGCAGTAAAAACAGCAAAAAAGCATAAATATAATAAAAATCAAGGGGTTCCTCAAGTGGTCTTTATTAAAGAGATTGTGAATTCTTGAATAATTCTGTTAAAAGGTGTCTTCAAAATGGGGAACATGTACACTCTTCAGAATGAAATAGCCTGGTAAGGTTCCTTGCGAATAACTCTTTTACTGTCTTAAAGTTTAAAGAAACTTTACATTGTCAAGAACCTGTACATTGTAAATAACATTCTTTAAAGGTTCTTTATATTATTTCTTGCTTAATGCTCATGCCTTATTTACAAATATGATTCTGTAGGAAATTAAATGGGGTGTTCAAATAGCTCTTCATTAAGAGTGTCGATGTTTCTTGAGTGGTTTATGTGCTGTTAGTCATGTCAGACTATTTAAAAAATGATTTTCTAATGAATCTCTCAATAGAATCACACAGTACTGAAGCGTTTGCCATTTTCTTGCGATGAGATGTTTGGAGGCCACCTTTACCTCAGCCCTTCTCTGGCTTTGCTCCATATTAGAGGCAGTTCTGTGCACTAGTCAAATCTCAGCTGGCAACTGTGAGTCCTTCTTTTAGTTTCTCTCACAATGGCCACTGGGATTATGCTAAGCACAGTGGTTTGTCGGCAGAACCAACCAGCTCGGCTTCTTTGCGCAACTGAGCTCGCTGTATGGACTAGCAAATGAAGATGTCACTGCGATTACAAAAGCATGTCTTTACAAGAGTCTCCCTGCATGAGAGGGCTTGTGATGGCCCTTTTCTTTGGAACTGTTCTTTATTCTAACTGTTGTTGAGTCCAGGACTGATCACTAGGGAATCCTACCAGACCTTTCAGATGTCGATGATACTGCATCAGGAACTGATTGGATGATGCTGAGGGGCCATCAGTTCTTGATGCATTGCCTTCAGCATCGAAAGAGACGCCATTCAAAGGTTAACGGCACATTTGGACCTTCTCAGTGCATCCATCTGTGACTGGTCCGATGGATTTGGCTCACTGAAAGCAGTGAATAAAGCAACATGTTTGAAAAACTGTGTGATACTTCAATGTTTATTCCACCTCCTTACACTTGAAATGACAGCTAGCTAGTTAGTAGCTATTAGCTATTATTCACTTTTTGTCACATGACAATGTTTTGAGTAACTATTTCTTTAAAAATCACCATCGCAAAGGTCAGCCCTGATACATCGCTATTAATTCTCTACCGTGTCCAAGAGTGTCACAGCATCTCATATCGTGTAATCCTGACTACTGATCCCAGAACAGCCATGATGGGCAAAACCCTTCCATTGTCAGGGGAGCTTCAATCCATCACTGTGACATTAGAATGAGTGTAACTTTGACATCTCAGTCATCTGAATCGGAATGGGACCCATGAGGGATACTCCTATTTCTTTTTATGTCTTGTCAGTTTGATGTGCCAGAGTTTATGATAAAGCAAAGTGTTTGTTTCTAATGGGCTGTATGGGAAATTAGCCCATCTGTGCTCTAGCTACTAATGGCTTTTCTAGCCATTCCAGAGTTTTTACACAGGGCTGACAAGTCCCATTCAGCCTGATGTGAAAATGAACTAAAATTTGGAACACAATTTTGGCAAAATACAAAAATGTGGTGATGCTTTATTTTAAGTAATACATTGTGGTTTGTGTTTTTGGTCAGTAAAACTCAAATTGAAAGAAATGATGAAAAATAAAAACTTTTTCAACAATTTTAAATGGAAGTCCACTCTTTGCTTGTTTAAGAATTGAAGCTACAAATCAAAGCTCAATAGTCCCATGAATCATTTCTGTACAGACACCCCCAAAACATGTCTCAACCTGCACAAACAACATCCAGCTCTTAATTAAGGCTGTGCAAACTGGTGGATGTGGTTTAGGGCTATAATTTAGGACTGATTTGTAAACACTTGTATTAGTGTTGTCTGAACTGCCTGTAACTCACAGTCATACTGTCCCCTAAACCACATGCAGTGGCTCAACATGATGTATCAGCAATGTCACATATTTATAAAGGGCTGGTGTGTACAGGCATTCTAAGCAGTGATTGGAGGGAACAGGAAATGTGGTGGAACCTGAGATCATAGAAGACAACAATTTGCAAAAAAATGTAAAAATAATTGAACAAAGGTGCTACAGACATCAAGGGGAAAAAGAGCAGGTGCAAAAGGGCCACACTCTTTCCAAGCATGTGTGCACATTTGCTACAAAAGCAAAGTTAAGCTGAGTTAACGCAAAATAACCAGAGAACATTAAAGAGACTAATTTACACTATATGGAAAAATATTGGGAAATACCTGTTTTCACGGTTTGAGCTGGGAGCCTTACTTCCATTAGCTTAAAGCTTAATGCTTCAGCAGAGCAAGACATTTTGGAAAACACCATAACTCCAAGTTTGTGAACAAATTTTGGTGAAGAACCTTTCCTATTCCAGCATGGCTGTGCCTCAGTGCACAAAGCAAAGTCGATAAAAACGTGGCTGGATGAGTTTGGTGTGTAAGGCCCTGACCTCAACCCCATCCGGCACCTTTGGGAGGAACTGGAACTGAAATTGTGATCCAGGCCTTCACATCTAACATCAGTGCCTGACCTCATAAATGCTCTACAGCAGGGGTCACCATCACGTAGCTCGCGAGCTACCCATAGCTCGCAACCCCTCTCCAATTAGCTCGCCGAAGGGTTAACGAATCTACATACAGTGGGGCAAAAAAGTATTTAGTCAGCCACCGATTGTGCAAGTTCTCCCACTTAAAATGATGGCAGAGGT
>JBBKCR010000080.1:1797712-1810102 GCA_037577295.1 Ladigesia roloffi | reverse complement strand
GTATGGTCACTTATACTTTTCAATGATAATGATTCTTTAAAGAAACTATAGAATTTGAGATTGCAGACAACTTGATATGCATTAGCCATCAGTGTCAGCTAATCATAGGAGCTTAGTGTTGATTTCAGGTTGTGGAAGGAGAGTCACATGATGATATGTGGTGGTGGCAGCCATGGAAAGCGTCTCTGATGACCTGTCCTGGCCAGGCGGCACCATAGATGGTACTTCGGGAAGGGCTTAAGAGTATTAGGCCCCATTTCCTGTGATGACTGAAGTGATGGACCAAAAGTGATCAGACAGTTAAAGGCTTAATTTTTGCAGTACCGGCATTAAAAATGTTACCATTGGATTCATCTTTGATTTGGAAGCTCTGCGTTGTTTTTAAAGAAGAAAGAGGTGAAAGAAAATAGTGCATTTTTAATCTGTCTGGTGATGCTGCATTAGAGGTGAGGTGAATAGGAAAACCATATGCCAGCCTTCACCCTCCCAGCACTGGTGGCTTAGGTCGCCTGGGGAAGTCGTAGCTAATAGGTGGAATTCCACATCACAAAACTAAGTTGTAAATTCAGTCGCAAAAGTGAATGTGAATGTGTTCATGGCTATAGCACCACAACCACGCTGAACCGAAAACGCTACTAATATAGTGAATTCGCTCTGTAGACTGAAAGGCACATTTATTTAGTATGCATAAGTGAGCATTCTTTGAAGTTTCTGTGCGTGTTTGAACACGATTGTAATCCTCCTTTGTGCTTGCACGCACATAGGTGCGTAAGAATGTGTGCACGCTTGTATGTTGGCCAGCGATGTAGCTCTGAAGAGAATGACATAAAGCAACACATCAGATAACCGCAAGAGCACCCACCCACCTCCAAACACACTCGCACACTCGTCCTAACACACGTTCTCACACACTCTTACCATCGGCAGGGAAAGATATAATCAGCTGTATCAAAACTTGTACCACACCCAAACTGGAACACGGCTAGACTCTGATCTGACCTCCTGTTACCGAAAACCATCAGATATAGTGTGATATATTTAGAATATTATGATATATTTAAATATCAGTCTTTTGTAATGGTACAAGGAAGGAACTCCATTCAGTCCACTTATTGCACTCCCAAAAAGGAGATTTTCCTTTTAAAAAAGTTCCAAAATCCCATCTTACTATAGTTTTCATTAGTTTTATTTAGTTTATGTCAGTTTTAGTCAGTTTTCATAGTTTTATTTCTGTGGCGGAATCCTTTTTAATATGCACGCAAACTGTCTTTATAAAAGTTATCTAAAAATGATAAAAATGATTAACATGAAGTATAAAATACAAATTTTTACATTGCTCTGCAACCCAGATATTGTGGAACTGCATTAGTAAGGTATTAAAACAAGTCAATAACTGGAAAAAACTCATTTTGGCTTCTAACTTGCATACTTATATTACATTGACTGACTGATTCATAGATTAACTTCTATTTTTAAACATTCTGCCAAAGTCATTTGAGTATAGAAAGTCAGTATAGAGTAGTGGTACAATGCTCCATTAGCTTCCAGTGCTAAAGCAAAAATTTGGACTAAAACAAACTTGACTTATTGCATCTGGCATAGGATACATAGTGACATTGCCATCTGCTGGCAAAAAAATCTATAAAATACATCTATTTGATTAATGATGTTCAGACATATTGGATAAAACTAATGTTAGTGGCTTTATTTTGTCAATGCAAATGCAAAGGAAATGGCTGCATGAATGAAATCCTAATGCAGCTCCCTTTGACCTCCTGTTTCTGTGTTTGTAGATATAGATGAATGCAGTACAGGAAGGCACACATGCAGTGTGGATCAAATCTGCTATAACACCCGAGGCTCCTACCTTTGCCAGTGTCAGCCTGGCTACCAGAAGAATGGCGACCAGTGTGTAGGTGGGTTATCTGCTAGCTTGCCCTCTCAGCTTAGTCATTTACATGCCACAGAACTGTCTACTTTTGTCTAAATTATTTTCTGATAAGAATGATTGGTTGGTTGTACCAGTTGACCTTTAGTGCTGTTTATAGTTCAGTAATGTTGCAGTTCTAATGATGGATAGTTCAGAACTTATTGGATTTCTGTGTTTTACTTCTTATTCAGTTTTGCTAGATCCAGGAGTTGCATGTAATTTGTGGCAAGCAGTAAAAGGTACACTCGAAGTTTTAAGTGTGGTAATTACATGTTGTTTTGTGCAATGCTCTGTAACTTAAAAGCTAAAAAGTTACAAAAGGTTATGTTGCTAACCAGTTCATAAAGTTTCAAGACTATATGAAAACCTTTAAGGATATAAAAAATAACCATTAAGGATATATTAAAGTTGTAATTTTCTGCCCCTTGTTGTGTCTGAAACACTTCTTACACCAACTGCCTAAAGCTGAACTGATGGAATTATAGAATGAATCGGTAGATTTGTGACATCACAAAAACAATTCGTTCAAATCATATTTCTTTTTAATTTAATTTAATCTATGCACTTAGTGATATGTTTTTTTGTGCTGAACATTTGACTGTTTTTACTCTACATGAAACCTTTTGTTTAAGAAATATAAAGGATAACAAAGGATGAATGAAATCATGATATTCTTACAACAATTGCCAGTTTATTAGACACCCCATTTAGTAGAATTTTGCATCCCTGTGGTCTTCAGAACAGCATGAAATCTAGAATATTATTGTACCATATTTAGGAGACTATGTTTAGCAGTTCGGCTACATGCTTGCTGTGCGTAGCTCTCTCCTCTTCATCCGAAAGGAACAATTAAAAAATTCACTAAAGAGGAACTTAAAGGGGTGTTTCATCACGACTAGCCTGTACAGATCCCTGACTTAACCTTTCATGCTGGTGTCTGGATACTTCCAATCAGGTTTTTTCTTTTCCCATTTGTCCCGTTTTTATGCTCCGGTGGCCACTGGAGATTCACTTTTTGCACACTAATGTTGAACTCAGATATGATTAGTTTAGCGGTGGCCCATCTGTTTGCTTGTGTAATTCTCAGTATTGTTGACTCCCATGTACCACAAGCAGCTGTAGTCCATAGGATCACTGAGCACTGGCAAGTCTTGTCTAGGTAGAATATGTATAATAGTACTAGAAATACTGTAATGGTCTTTTATTTTTACACGTTTGAATTTGGTTGTACAGGTGCTACAATGACAATAAAGAGATTCTGATGCGGATTCTAATTATGAAAAGAGGGTTATGTAATAAACTGGCAACACAAGAGAGCGGGCTTAAGCGAATGCAGGGGAAAATGTGACAGATATTTTAAGGAGTGTTACACAGAACATAGAACATTCATTTTCTTCATTCAGTTTCTTGCATCTCCATATGTGTGTGTTTGTGTTTGTGTGTTAATGCATGTGTGTGTGTCTGTGTGTCTGTGTGTTAGCCTAAGCCTCCTTAACATCTGCTGTTCGCAGGATATGCTGTGTCAGCAAACATGTTAAGTAAAAAACGTTGTGGAACGCTTTTTTGACAGCTTTGGGGAACACTGTCAAGAAATCCAACTGGCTACAAGGTCTTGTTGTTTGTGCATAAACCTCCCCACAGATAGAGATGAGTGTCTCCTGTCACACTACTGCATGCACAGATGCGTAAACACGCCCGGTTCATACTACTGCGAGTGTAACAGCGGCTACCAGCTCGCCAGCAACAACCACAGCTGTGTGGGTGAGTGATTGGTCCCAGCGGATGCTCTTCTGTAAACAAAGTGTGTGAATGGTGGGTCAGCCTATGTCAGCATGAGTGTGTGTGTGTGTGAGAAAGAGGATTAGCGTGTAAGCAGTGACTCAAGACTGGTATCCAAAGAACCCAAATGGACCCTAAACAGGACCATAAGGAACAGAAACTCAGGGGGGAGGGGAAAATGTTTGTTTTCTTCTGGAAGACATAACTTGGCCTCAACTAAACCCACAGCACCATTTTCTAATGGGCTTTGTTTACGCTTTCAGGACATCCGTTAGTAACTCACAGCCAGATTTTTTTCTCATCTCCAGCCCATTCAAGTGAACGGAGGAAGAAAACAGAGGTGTTAAAACGTGACTGTGCTCGGCTCATGCGTAGACACTATTGTTCTTCAAAGCAGCAGCCATTGTCTTGAGTTCATGCTCATCTCCTGTCTGTTGGCACATTACATGCTGTTAATCAGGGAGAATGGCAGTCAAGAGAAACCTTTTGGGATTTAACAGTTCATTTCTGATCATTCAGTCAATTAAACCTATGCTTTTAGTTTACTCCGTATGAATTTTGTTGTTATTTGCAATGCTAGATACAGAAATTTTTAAGAAATGACGAAATGAGAAGAGTAAAACTTTTCATTTCAAATTAATTAAAGAGAATATAGTCAATATTTTTGTTACTTATGACCTATGAGCAAGTTAGAAGTTTCTTTTTACGACTGACTAATGCAGCCGAATAAAAGTGTTTTCCTCCAGATTAACTGCGACGCTGTTGGCTCTGTGAGTTCAGTTCTGTGACCCTGTTGAGCTGCTTGTGAGCAATGAAGGTTTAAAAAAGTCTGAAAACGTAACTGTAAAAGTGTTATGTAATCATTACAAAAACACAGTGGGGAGTGCAGCATTCTCAGAATCATATCAGTAAAAGAAAAGTAGCATTACATTTACGGAATTTAGCAGACATGATTACCCAACGTGACTTCCATTGCCTGACTACGGGGGACAGTCTCCCTAGAGCAACCTGGGGTTAAGAGTCTCGCTCAGGGACCTAGTGGTGATAATAATAGTGAGGTATACATTCATTTGTTTGTTATACTGTATATATAGTGCTTTTAATCTAATTAATCGCATTTAATCGCACATACATACAAACGTTACAAGAAGCAGTTTTTTTTTACCATTTATTATTTAATACAAGTCTATAACTTAGGCTACATTGGTCATGCCTTTTTTATCACTGACTGAACCAAACCTATGAATTAGGTTACAGTATATGACAGTTGTAAGTTTTGATACAATTCCTCATTTCTCAAATAAACCCAGCCACCATTATCATTGCTATTTCAGCCCTATTTAGACCCAGATCACCCTGATGGTTCTCCTACTTCCCCCAGCTCCCTCTCACACACTCTGGCCATGTAGCACTGGTCTGGAGAGAGCTAAGGCTAAAGCTACGAATGCTACGGGGTAGCTGCACTCCAAAGCTGAACCGGGAGATGCGAGAGTGTCGTTTCCAAAAGGCAAATATTCCCCATCAGAGTCAGAATCGGCAAAAAAAACATTCACAAGACATCACAGGACTTTTTAATCGGCATTTTGGCGTTTTTTTTCTTCCAAATCTCACACGCTTCTTTGGACGCTGTGACCTAACTGCCCTCTTTGGTTGCTCACGCAGCAGTGATTTGGGACTATGACACATTTTTGGTCCACCAGTGGCAGATTAATGAATCTAATTAACGCGTTAAATTCCCAACCCTAATATATATATATATATATATATATATATTGTTGTTGTTGTTGTTGTTTGTTTTTGTTTTGTTTACATGACATCACATTTTCTAAAAATCTGGATTTTACTCAACTGTTGGTCAGCATATTTTCTCCAAATTCTCATGATAAAAGCAATTTTTTATTTATAGCATTATACTAATCTAAAAAATATCTTCCATCCATACAACCTGATTCTAAAATCATCCCACTTCAGCCTCTGTTTCTTTTAAGACAGATGTATTGCAGAATGTGCAAAGATCTGATTTTGTCTTTTGTTTTAAGCTAGCATGTGATGTTTCTTACGATTTAACATTTAAGATGGATGAAGAAGCCTGACAAACCTTTAATCATTAGAGATTACTTTCTGGAAGTGTGTGAAAAGATTATTTGAGGAATCAAACCTGCAAGAATGCTTTTGAGGTGTGTCTAAGTTGTGTAGTGACACCTCAAAACATGTTTGTTCAATCATCTATAGTGTTTTTCATGGATGTTTATCTAAAGACTGATTTGCTCATGTTTCTTTTCAGATGTGAATGAGTGTCAGGACAGTCAGCCGTGTGAGCATCAGTGCCACAATCTCATGGGTTCCTTCATCTGCCAGTGCAACCGGGGTTATGAACTGGCACCAGACTCAGTCTCCTGTATAGGTAGGTGCACACACTGCATCTCTGAATCAAATGCTAGCCTAGCATGCTTAGCAAAGAATTAGAAATACTCTGCAGCCGAGAAACAGCCAAAACAAACCATAGAGTTTTTGTGAGGTGCTTAGTAATTGGCACTGCGCAGGAATGCATACTTGATTCCTGGCCATGTTTTCAACCTGGTGCTAGATTGTGTTATTGCCAGTAGTGGCAGCTGCTGTTCTATTGTTTCTCAATCCGGTTTCGGTCCCGGCTCTTAACTCACATGAACCTAGCCAATAAGAAGGCTGGGTACAGGTGTATTGTGAGCTAGGTGAGAGCACAATTATGGACCACCGTGTGGGCCCCGAAACTAGGTTGGGAAACAAACCTCAGGACAGCTGCCAATGCTAGCACTTTAGCTTAACAGCACCAGGCTAGCAGTCAGCTATGCATTCCTGCATGGTTCCAAACACTGAATAGCTGACAATTCTAGCAGAATGCCTGAGGTTTAGTGCTTGCTGTTACTTGGCTGCGAAGGAGTGAAACACATGCTAAGCATGTGCTGACGCTTATCTTTTTCGTTTTGCATGACGTAGCAGCATGTTGTTGTGGATGCTGTGCCCATTGTTGAATGAGCTCCTTTTTTGGTTTGTGTCCAGACATCGACGAGTGCATCTACTCCCCTTACATGTGCCAGTATGTGTGTGTCAACACCCCGGGTGAATATTCCTGCACCTGCCCTGAAGGATACCAGCTTCATGGAACAAGAATGTGTCAAGGTACTAGCGTCCTCCTCCTCCTCTCTGGGATGAAATACGACTCTTGGCCCTCCCTTGTCCTCTCTTCCCACCTCTCACCACACCACCTCTTCGCACGCTCGGTTCAGATGCGTATCAAGCTGGATGCTTCAGCAACTAGGGAGATATATAACGGAATATGGGCTCGGAATTCTCCACCGCACTGTCATGGAAAGAATGCAAAGGCCAGGGCGTATGCAAACAAGGCAGCAGTGTTTAGCTCCGCGAAAGCCCCCCTTTCTGGAGATTTATGTTTGTGAGGTTTTTTTTTATCTTGGACTTTCAAACAGTGTTGTTTTTTCCTCTCCCTCTTGTAATGTGAATGGATTGTAGAGAGTAGTTCTCTGATGAATCTCTACTGCTGTGTCAGAAATAGCTCCCCCTTGGTTCCTAGGACCCTTTGATGGTGCGGAACCCTTTGGTGTGTGGGTGTGGGTGTGTGTGTCTACATGCCTGAGTACACTCCATGCTTGCTTGGGCTGTAAGCATAGGGATATCCCCTGTTTGAGGCAGCAGGATTCTCCCTTCCATCCCTAACAGAGGGACAGAGGGCTTAGGAAGGTTTTAATCTTAATACTCTGTAGGTTGCTTTGCCAGACACAGCCTTAGCCTGAGCCTAGGCTTAAAAGATTTTCAGTGCTGAATCACCATTGCCATTGCAGTTTAGTCCAAAACAAAGCTGAATTCAAGCCAGGGAAACCAGGCCTATATAAAATGTGTACAATGCAGGGCTTTTCGTGTATGCCCATTAAGGCTATAACTATGGTAAATATTTTTTTCATCCATTATTATCATTTTATCACTTCATGATATTGATTAATTAATTGTTAAAAAATAAAGGTGCCACATATGATGCTGTGGAAGAACCACTTTTGATTCCCAAATGGGATTTTCAGGTTTTCAGTGGGTTTTATTTACAGACTTAAGTTTATGCATTTGGTGTTTATGTATGTGGCATAAATAGATGGTCTTATCCAAAGTGAATCACAGTATATACAGTTTAAGTAAATACAGTTTAAGGAATATTGCCAAATTACTTTTACTGGTGCAGCATGGATTTATGCATGGGTGGATTTAAGCAATGCTTGTTCCCCAGAATATCTTCAGTGGAATATTCAGTGTTCCACACAGGAGTGTGGGTGGGAGCTTACAATACATATGGGTAGAGCAAATACAATGATAATCACTTAAATATGAACGTATATAATAATATGCAACTGTTAAATGTACAAACTTGCTTTTGATAGTCATGAAGCAACTACATTCCATTCCTGTTCACTACAGAGATTGCAGAGCCTTTAAGTGGTCAGACAGGCACTGTTTTGTGAGTATGCAACTCTAAAACGGACTAAATGTAAGTCTTAACATAGGGCAGTCTTTATCAATTATCAAGAGATGGAAGCTACCATTCGCTAAATCTGATAAACAAGATATTTAATATAGCCCCCTGTAGTCTCCTAAAACTTTTACATTTTGTTTATGATGGCCATGATTGAAATATTCACTTCAGCAAAAAATGTGTGTAGTAAAATCTTAATTTCCATCCATCCATTATCTACCCCTTTATCCCGCACTCAATTATCCCAGGTAATACAGCCAAAGGTGGGGTACACCCTGGGCAGTCGCCAGCATGTCGTAGGGCAACATACTCACACACATTCACACCTAGGGGCAATTTAGTGTGCTCAATCAACCTATCCCCCAGTCACGCATGGTTTAGGTGGTGGGAGGAAACCGGAGTTCCCGAAGGAAACCCACACGGTCACGGGGAGAACATACAAACTCCACACAGAAAGACCCTGCGCCCCACCCGGGAGTCGAACCCACTTCTTGCTGTGAGGCAACAGCGCTAACCCCTGCACCACCGTGCCACCCGGAATATTAATTAATGGCCTCTATACAAGTTGGACAGAATCGAGCTGAAACGTTAAAGGCTGCAGGCAAAAGTGGGACAAATGGTTCTGTCCGGAATGAAACCTTACGTGGGTAGGGGGTAGCAACACTGAAAATCTGCACAGACCTGCACAGACCCCAATATATAGTTTTATGTAAAACCAAAAGAGGGTTTACTGATTTGTAACAGTAGTGAAACCATTTCTGTCCTGAGTAAACCCGTTTTTAAAAGGCCATTTAAAGATCATAAAAAAGAACCATTTGACCAGACAAAGAACCGTTTGGGCTTTATGTATTTGTAAATAATGTAGAAACTTTCTCAAGTTTTACAGTGTAACAAGTTGTGAAACTTTTGAAGGCTCTTTCATACTCACAGAACCTTTTTCAAGCATGGTGGGATCCAAAAGTGGCCATTTTGTGGAATAACTCAAAGAACTCTTTGTGGCAGATTTTAATAGCGATACCCCGCAGAGTATGAACTGTGAGAAGATTGCGAAGATTTACCTTTTTTTTGCTTCTGGCAGACACTAATGAGTGTGAAACAGGCCATGAGTGCAGCGAGGAGGAGATGTGCTGGAACTATTATGGAGGCTACCGGTGCTACCCCCGAAACCCCTGCCAGGAGCCTTATGTGCGCACATCGGAAAAGTAAGTCCATCTGGCAGCATTCTCAAAACCAGATGCATCTGTAAAGGGCAAGTTTTTCATGTGCTATGACAACCTGGACCCAAGATGGAAATTAGCCCTACTGATGCCTTGTATGTACTTGTATGCTCTGTGGAGTTTGTACATCAAGCTAGCATATTAAAGCTTCATGAAATTGATCTATGTTGCCCATTGAACAAATTTGTTTTTTAGTAGCTACTATGGTGAGTTTAGTATCACAGATTTACAACTAGAGTGTGAAAATGGGCCTATAACCACTGTTTAATCTGCTCCTCTTTATATTAATTCATGTAATTGTTCAGAGTTGTTAGTGATTTTGTATGTGAACACTGTGAAGCACAGTGCTTGATTTATACAGCCATATAAACATGATAGTTCACAAAACGCATGCATGATTTTACACACTGATATACTACAGCAACACCATAAATAAACTCAATACTCCACAATGACCCTAAACAAATGTACGAGTCTGATATTTTAGTAATCAGCCATGCTTTCAACTTCGTGGTCACAGTTTGGGGGAGAACCCCCAGCATGACTGTGCCCCAATGCATAAAGCAAGCTCCATAAAGACATGGCTGGATGAGTTCATTATTAAATGGCCCGCACAGAGCCCGACCTCAACCCCATCCAATTCCTTGGGATGAACTGTAATGGTAGTGCGGTCCAGCGCCTGAACTCATAAATGCTCTACAGAATGAATGGGCACAAATTCTAACAGAAACTCCAAAATCTTGAATAGAGGTTGACCGATGTATCGTCCGGTCGATATATCGGGCCAATATTCGGCATTTTTTAATGTATCGGCATCGGCCGATATCCAAGTGCACTACGCTGATTTATAGACAGGCACCTCTGTGGGCAGCCCAGTATTGTTGCTGTGGAACATGTGGCCCATGCTGCGTGCTTGCACTGAAACATTTTGATGCTGCTCTATTTATTGTTTACAAGTTTGTTATTGTTTAATTGTATAGTTTTTGTTAAGTTTTGTTTTTCCTATTTAAGTTTATATTTAAGTCTTTATTCAATTAATGGCAAGTTAAGAATTTTTGTGTATCTATCTTTGTGTTATAAGTGTGATATTTTACCTCCAAAAGGGGGGGAAACGTTCAGTTATTGGGCACAAAATATCGGCAGCATATATCGGCCATCGGCTGCCATCGGCTACTGAAAAATCCATATCAGTCGACCTCTAATCTTGAAGAAATCCTCCTAATAAGAGTGGAATCTCTTATAGCAGCAAAGGGTGTGGAGCACATCTCTATATTAGCATCTGTGTATTTTTATGCAATGTCTTTAAAATCCCTGTTGGTGTAATGGCGCCCCAATACTTTTGCCTACATCGAGTTTTCGGAGCTTCTCAGAATGATTTTATGTGAATTTAGGTCATATTTATGTGTAGAGGTATCTAGTACAGCCTGCCAGATGTGTAAAAATGTGTCTTCTCTTTTTTCTAGCCGGTGTGTCTGCTCATCCACATCTGCATGTCGTGGCATTCCACAGTCCATTGTGTACAAGTACATGAGTATTCACTCTGACCGCACTGTACCAGCCGAAATCTTCCAGATCCAAGCCACCAATATCTACCCTAACACACAGAATACCTTCAGGGTCAGAGCTGGCAATGAGGGAGGAGAATTTTTCCTTAGGGTGAGTAATGTGTTTTGCGTAGTTTGAAGTATGTAAACTATATTTTGAATGCTCATTGTTTGGTATGTGAAGTTCAGCAAGCAGGTATGATTTTATGGTGTATATGATTCATAATGAATAAAATGAACATTTGCATCAGCATATCATTCTAACTGGCAACATTATTGGTCAGCCTATTTCATGATTAACCTTCATTTTCAACTTTATTTTGATGCCATTGCTCCTTACAGCGCTCCAGTAATGCCATTGCGATGTTGGTGTTGACCAAGTCCCTAGAGGGCCCTCTGGAGTTGATTGTGGATCTTGAGATGATCACTCACCACACCGTCACAAACTACCGCACCAGCTCATTATTACGGCTCACCATTGTCGTAGGACCCTACGCGTTCTAATGGCTCTGATTGTTGCTGCTTTACACGTTTTTACATAACCTTATGCTACGTTCTAGCTACCCACCGCAAACAATGGTGAGATATTACAAACTGCTTGATCAGGAAGGGGCCCCCGACCATTCGAAGTATGTGATATCACCTAATCTGGCCCAGGACAGAATACAGTGTAAGATATTTAGACAAAGTAATTTATGATTATCATTATAAAAAATGTAAAAATAGTGGCTCCATTGAGATACAACCATTCAAATTGGGCAGCGGTGTAGTAAGGAAAGTTGTAGCAAAGTGCAGCTGCTTATTAATTGTTGAAATTAATGCAGTAAAAAAATATTGTTACATTATACAGTTTGACATTACTTTTAAATGGGGAATTCCATTTAGTTTTTTTCCAAAGTGCTACATAGGATCAGAGTGTAAAAAAAGAACAGTTTTATGTGAAATGCTTCAATACAAAGAAGCATATCATGTCTGAATTGTTCATGGGGTTTTGATGGGAACCAGACACCTTTTAATTTTTTTATAATTATTCCTATAAAAGATCCTTCATTCTTTTGAGAATTAGTAAATCAAATAAAAGTTTTTCACATTTACTGCTACTACACCATGATCTACATTACACAATAGAGATTCATAACTATTTAGTGTAGGTTCATTGTTCTTTTTAGCTAATTAAAATTACAGATATTGCGACCCCTGGTTCCTAGTGCCAACACTGTGAAGAAAGTTCAGGATCAGTTTCTCAACAATTAACTATTTACACATCGGCCCACCATCAATTCCCCTTCAAATCATTATCAATTCCCCTTCAAATCACCATTAATTCCCCTTCAAATCACCATCAATTCCCATTCAAATCACCATCAATTCCCCTTCAAATCACCATCAATTCCCCTTCAAATC
>JBBKCR010000080.1:1784120-1797612 GCA_037577295.1 Ladigesia roloffi | reverse complement strand
CCCTTCAAATCACCATCAATTCCCATTCAAATCACCATCAATTCCCCTTCAAATCACCATCAATTCCCCTTCAAATCTCCATCAATTCCCATTCAAATCACCATCAATTCCCCTTCAAATCACCATTAATTCCCCTTCAAATCACCATCAATTCCCCTTCAAATTTTACATTTACCATAGTCTCTGTAGAACTTAAAACAGAATGTAAACTGCAGAATGTCTTCAGAATACATCAGCTGCTGAAAGGGGTTAGAGAGGGGTTGTTTATGGGGTTGGATGATGCCACTTTAATAAACCCAGATTAGTTTCCTATTCGTTTGAACGCCGCTCTGTTACTACTCTCAGCGGCAAACAGGCAACAGCGCCCGAGAACAAAAAATGGCCAGGAAATGATGGCAACGCCACAAACTGGCAGAGCTTATGAGTGTTTCACACAAATGTTCTGAATGGGCTAATGCAGTGGAAAGCGTTTGATATTGGCTCCAGTGGGGTTACCCTGGAAAAAAATCTGCTTGTGTTCCTAGTCCAAGCTATTCAACACTGCCAAGTATCACTGCATGTTCTTTGAATGACTCTGTTGATGATTTCAATTTAGTGAATCACCCATGCAGGAGCAAGACGTCCATTGTTTTATAGCTGTGTTACAACCCGATTTATGTACAACATCGCTGAAGTGGAAATAACTGACTTCAAACATTTACATTCATTACGTTTTATACTTTTGAATTCATCATAGCCACTGGTCTTAAGTTTTGAGGCAGACACAGCAGATCTCATCTTTAACTATAACTACTGTAGAGTACTCATACTTCCATTTCCACAGTCTAACATGCAGTGCCTTATATATGAATACAATAATCACTGCAATAGCTGCATTTTTTTATATTCTCAGTGTCATTCACAGTTAAAAAAATATCAGTTGAAGATCTTCTGAGATGCTCTCTTTATTTAAAACTGGTTTCCTACATAATCATGAATGTTTTGTACTCTGAAGCAGAAAAGGATTTTTGTAAAGAAATAAAGATTATATTTAAGATTATTATGGAGTTCATTTTTATCTCCTCAAATCACAGTTTATCAGTGTGATTAAAAACTTACAATGCTACAAAGCTATACTGGAAGTGTTCATGTATTGTTGGTCATCTTAGAATTGAATGGTAACTCATTCTAAGAAGACTTGTGTTATAAGCTTCAAATGAGACAAAATCTCAAAGATTTGGGGTCACAGCTTGGTTGCTAACATACTCAAGTTGTTTATGCTCTGTGAAAGACTGCAGAAAGAACATGTCTTAACAGGTTTTTGCCCTTGCAGCCAAATTATAACTATCTACAGGCAAAATCAAAGCCAAAGTTTTGAGGAAACTGCTCTCCACTTCAGGCTTTTTTGGATTACTAGAAGCTTTATGTAGAATAATTTCTACAAAATTGAACTTTTTTCATGTAATTAAAAGGTGCTTTTGTTGTTCCGGAGGGTTCAGACATTGGAGAAGAGCAATATTCACCAGGATTTTTCACCTGGGAGTCTGGTTACTCACCGCTTCAAAGAATCCAGGTTCACATTTTAATGGCTATAACTGAGATTACATAACATCTAACCAGATTCTTTGAAGCCATTGATGCTGAGAGGACCTAAGTAATCATGATAACAAGATCATGTTTGGTAAGAAAGTTCAATCAAAACTGTGTTCAAAAAACATTAAGGGGTGAAACAAAAAAGGACAGTAAGTGACTCAGTACCTGGGGAGCAGTATGTGGGGATGGTACCTTGCTCAAGGGTACCTCACTGGTGCTAGCGGCAGTCCTGGGATTCAAAACCACAGTCTTCCAATCACGGGCAACTCCCTAACCGCCAGCCCATCGGATGCCCCAGTATGGGTCATTCCCAGATAATACCACAACAGCACCACGCAGTAAGAACAAACCCTGAAACAACAAAATCAAGGAGGAATGCAAAATATTCTTGAAACATGGCGGAGGTAGTGCATACCTTGCTGGAATGGAAAGTATTTTTATGCATTTGTTTTATAACTAAACATATCAATATTTAGCGCTCCACCCTTTACCATACAAGATCTTTTTGGCAGAGTTGTTTTCAGTTTCACTGCATTTTTTTTAAATATGCAAGTGAATTACCTGCTATTTAATTTTAAGACCCTCCAGGACCATGTATAAGGCTCAGAGATTGAATTAATAATATCCTCAGAAATCTCTCCTTTTGCCATTTTAGATGCATCTCTTTGAAAAGGAACATAATTGCCATTTGGTGACAGTTTTTGTTGGGAGTGCACAGCTGTAAGTGGTTGGGGTTTATGTGGAGTGAACCGTTTATGTGGCAGTAGGTGCACAAATGCAATACAGATAGACTTGTAATTCATTTTTTTTTAATTAAGAACAAGTCTATCTGCCTGTTTTAAAACCACAAAAATTACTGAATGGCACTGGATGTCTCGATTTTAACTGGATAGAATCAATATTACAAGTTAATAATGTTTAGAATTTACCATTTGGTAAGCATTACCAATTTTAAAATAAGACCAGAACAATCGATTTAGCATTGGAATCATCTCACTCTTGCTCAGCATCAGGGAATTTGAACGCACTATTAGAATGTGACCCTCCATGACAAATGTTCTTCTTTAAAGAGTTAAATACCGCATGCCACCCATGATCTGAAAGCCACAACTTTTGAGAATAGACACTTGGCCTGGTAGGCGTCATCAGAAAGTCGGACTGCTAATTTAAACCAGACGTCTATCAGATTGCAGTGATAAAAACCTCTCTGTTCCATCTCTTCGTAGCTGTCTTTGTCATGGACACCCGCTGGGTCTGCTAAGACTGAGCTCATGTTCATAGTAAAGAGAGAAAGATCAGGAGGAGCCCATCTCTGCTGGGTGCAACTCCCACAGCAGAGCGTAGCCAGATCCCTCTCAATCATGCAGGGCGTGCCGACCATTTCTCTGCTGTCTTGAGTGAAATGTGATCAGTCACTGCCCTCTTAACTTGGGGCTCTGCTTCTGCTTGCCAGGCATTATTTGGTGCTCCTGAGACCGGGATACATCCATGCTGGGTCGCAGGAGAGTTCTTCCCACTGAATCATCTCCTGCCCAATTGTATTTATCTCAATTAGGTCATGACAGATCCACTAGACCATAGTGAGTAAGCCAGAAGGGAAGGGCTACTCTGATCGAAAGAAGGAGCAATATACTGGAAGCACACATTGTTATTATGCCTGGGGGAAAGACACAGTGGAATCAGCTCATACCTGCAATGACTGGCATACCTTACAAAAAAACAGGAGTGCACTTAGTTCACTTTGCTAATACTAACCTGTATTCATCCACATTCATCTAGAAGGACCAAATGCTAAGGCTGGAAATGTAAGTTGGGTGTAGGTAGTATGATGGTCTCTTTTTCATCAAGGTGCTGAGTGTCCAAAACCATAAAACATGCTCTAACTGAATGGAAAAAGTACACTAAGAATTTCCATGACATTACATCATTTGATGGGAACCCAGAACAATCTGAAATCTCTGAAGACCTCTGTAATTCTTCGCCTTAATTCTAATACACGGAAGGGTGGAATATGGCAAACCAGTGAAAGCACATATTTGCCCACTTTTCATACACAAAGTAGGTGGTTACAAATAGTTTGGCAAAGCATTAGATTTACACTATTTTCCACTCTGTATATTCATCCTCAAAATTACGATTCAGTCAGCCCACATCCAGATCACTCATCATTGTGATGTAGGAGTACGACATATTGTGATCTAGAATCAGTATTTGTAGCAATAGTAATCAAAAATACAGAGGAATCTGATCTCATTTTAAGCTTTTTCAGCCTTGCTGTTGCCTGTGGTGTTAATTTTCATGCCCTCAACCACATGAATGAGTCTGTACCACCATATAAATAGCTGGATGTAGCTTGAACAATTTGAGAGAAGTTTTGATAGAAGTTTTATGAAGGTTAAAAGTGCTTGACTTCTTGGCATTTTTCATTACTAAACAAAGAAGTGCCATTGCTAAACCAAAATAGTATTGGAATCATTTTGGACCAAACATGTTTTGGTTGACCAGCTACTCCTAGAGTAAGTGGAAAATTGGGTACATTTTTGTTATTCCTTAAAAATACTTCAGTAATTGCACTAATGCAATATTGCACATAACTCTGAACACATCTGTTGCTGAACTCATAATCATAAATGATTGTAGACTGCATTTAAAGGGTTCACAAGATAAAGCTAGGAGGGACTAAAAGTAAAACTTAAGTAAAACTTTTACTTTTGTCTTAATTATTTGCTTTCCTTTGGCCAGGAGTCATTTAGGTGTACTTAGCCTGCAGTATGTTGGTTTAATAGCGGACATTGATATATTTGTAGCTTTACAGATTTGAGAAACAGATGTGTACTACTTGAGCACTGATGTATGTCGCTGTGGATAAGAGTGTCAGCTAAATGCCGTGAATGTAAATATAAATACAGAAACAGTGGGAATTTGTAGTTTTACTGGACAGTATTTGAGCCTGGAAAAAAAATTATATGACGTCATTCATTGATTTTGGAAAACTATGCTTTCAAAAGTGGCTCACACACAAATGCAAACAGTCACGCTGAGCAAAAGGGCCTATTTATCAAGCTACTGTTGTTCCAGCATCAACGCTCTTGTTGACTGACACTATGGTGTGCTGCAAGCGTGACATGCTGGTACCAATGTGTATAAAAACACAGCTGTACATGAGCCAGATATGAGACGCCTGCCCTCTGGCAGTTAATTCTGTGCCCGCATTGGGTTAAAAAATAAATCAATAAAAAACATTGGTGAATACTTGTGTACTGTAAAATATACAGTCACAGGTGACAAGTTAAAGGAAAAACCCACAAAGCGTTTTAGGAAGGTGTTGGACTACCACAAAAAGCCAAAAGAGCTTCAGTGTGCCTTGGCATGGAACTGCATTGGAGGGATCAACACCTTTCTTCCGAAAGATATTTCCTCAGTTGCTGTTTACATAATGTTGGTGGAGAGAGCTGTTTCAACTGGGGTGAGATCTGGTAAAAAGGGGTTTAATTCATATCCATCAAACCATTTAATGACCCATTTGGGCAGCTGGAGGCCTGATGTTTAGGGAGCTGCCCCTGTGATCAGAAGGTTGTGGGTTTCGATCCCAGGATTGCTAGTGGCAGCACTAAACTACGCCCAGGTGCTGCATTGGTGGTTGCCCACTGCTCCACTTGAATGGGTTAAATGCAGAGATGCTGGTTAAATGCTGTAGTGTGTCCATTCCTGACTACAATTGCCACTTTACTTGTGGATAGCGCAGTATTCAGAGCCCACTTACATCATGGTGGAAATCTTTCAACGTAGGATAAATAATGGCTATATTGATTTGAATTGATCCTTGCATTCAAGTGAACATGTGGACCTAACCATGGCAGCAAAGTACCAAAGCAGCAGAGCCTTAAACATTCAGGTATGCAACACACATACTGTACACTCCCACTTGCAGAGAATATGTTAAATAACAAGTTGTTTTTCTCTGTAGATCACTCTGTTGTTCTTTTTACACTGCTGAAGTGTGCACCCGTCTCTGTAAAGAGGGGTTCCTGCACGGCTGCCACTCTTGGTGGGGTTGGGGATGGACTGTTCTGGTCTGATCATGTCATGTATTGTTGTCTGAAGATTGAATGAATGCACTCCACAATTTTCAACCCTATTTACTGATACCCATTCCACAGATTTACATGTTAGTGTCATTTAGTCACTGTCCCTATTGAAATACTTGCTGTGACTAAAGCCCCAACCTTGTTTACAGATAGCTTTTCCTCCTGCCAACTTTTTCCAAATACAAAGTCAACTGGGCCAACTGCATATTTTTATACATGCCATACAACATGACCAGACGTTAATAATTTAATTGTGTTTTATTTGTCACCTGTCTGTGCACATCAACATGCATTTTATATCAACATATCCCAAGTCCAACTCATACAGGAACATGTTCATTGAAAGTAAACCAAACCTTTAACTGCAACAGCAGTGTCTATAAACACTTGGAGAGTAGATTTTTACAGAGAAATATGCAATGCATCATATTTTTAAAAGTTAAAGTCATGTCACATGCATTAGAGGGAAAATACCTTTAGGCTAACTATTCATTTGGTAGGCACTCCATTGAAATCACATGACAAGCAGATTGCCTTTGAAACAAATGTCCAAGGGCTTTATGAACATGCTCTTCCCCACAATGGATGATACTAATAGCCGCCATTACCCCCACATCTGGCCTGGATTTCCACCACGATTCAGCGCTTCTTCAAATTTTCCACTCTCTCAAACCCCCCCGGAGCCCTGGAGGGGAGCTGGAGAGTGATGGACAGACTGGCAATACCGGCTCCAGAGCGCTTTCCCCATCCTGAATTATTTACTTTAGTCAGGGGTGTGTTTTTTGGGCATGTAGGACTGGCGCTGTAATAGCAGGATCACTTTATCCCTGATTAAATTCCACACCCGCCCTTTGCGTATCTCGCCTTCCAGAGATGTTCTGCATACCAGCGGCTTTTATTGACTTGTCGAAGCAAACAGAGGAAGCAAGCTCTGCCTTGTAAAGTGTGCTTTACTGGAGCTTACCTTTAACCACTGGCATTAAACAGTATGAGGAGGTGGGGCTTACGTAGAGATTGGCACTTTTCCAATACCAAAACTGAAATTATGACATCCATTTCAGTTTAGATTTTTTTTGCTTTTTAACAGCTACCCTTGGTAGAAAAAAATATTAAAACAATACTAAAATGATTACTGTCATTTTTATGTTTACAGTTTATAAGTACTTTAGTACATACTAAGTGGATTAAGGTGTGCATAAACTGAAACAAATGGCAAATGTATTAATGTTAGAGCAAGTAATTCGCCTAAGATAAAATATGTTTTGCAAGTATTTGGTTCAACATAAGCATTCAGCATTTTAGCATTTAGGCCTGTGTGGGTTTTTGCAGGAATCTCCAGGTTCCTCCCACAATCTTAAGACATGTACATCAGCTGAATTAAAGATGCTACATTGCCAGTAGATGTGAATATATGTTTCTCTGCCCTGTGACGGACTGGCAAGCTGGCCAGGGTGTCCCATCTTTTGTCCAGTGACCGTTGTGATAGGCTAATAGATAATGGAAGATGGTTATATTTTATGTACTAGTGAACTAGGTATACATTGGTGCAACGTAAGTTATTCTGCATCTGTAGTAAATATCATTTCAAATCTTATGATTATTTACAATCAGTTCACACACTCTAGCTTGATCTCCCCATCACATAATACTACCAAGCTCAGAGAGTGAAGCTAGTGTCTTCCCAGCCACATCAAACTAGATCTCTCTAGTACACATTAACACATTTATATTATTTCATTTGGCAGGCGTTTATCTCCAAAGCAGCTTACAGCACAAGGATACACTTAAGCTTCAGGATAGTGTGTGAAGACTACAAAGTACTAAAACTTTATGTAAGATTAGTGCAAAAAGGTCCATCAGGAATGGAGAGTCTTCAGAACGTTTTTGATGCTAGATATAAATCCTGATGATATAGTCAGCTTTGGCAGCTTATTCCATCAATGTAGTATCACAGATGAGAAACTGGACTGGGCTGGGTTTGCCTTGTGTGCAGGGACGGCAGAGTCAGATGATGTTCCTTGGAGGTGTAGAGGTAGCTGCGTGCAGATGGCGATGTCTAGGCAAGAGTTACTAACTTGAATTTTATTTGGGTGTCCATGGGTAGCCAGTGTAGATCTATTAGCAGTGGGGTGGCAGGGCACATTTTGGGTTGGATGGAGACCAGCCGAATTGCTGTGTTATATATTTCAGGTACACTTTTTTTCACAAGGGCCTGCCCTTAAATATTAGGGGTTCTTTTTAAATGAATATCTGATTTAAGATGTTATTTCCGTCTTAAAGTAATATAGCTAAATCATTATATTACTGAACAGGATGGATTCTACAGTGAACAATGTGGCATATGCAAAAATATGCCCTTAATAAAGATCAAAATTAAAATACATGAAAAATACAATCCAATGCAAATATATGGATAGATTACAAATGTTTTAGCTTCATCATTCATATCTTAACATGTGAATGACTTTGTCACACAGTTTATTTTGCTTTTGTTTTTATTTCAGAATACATATATCCAGTGTGGGGATTCTGGGATAAGCTTTGATAAGCTTTCCTAAGTTTCTGTATTATATTACCTTCAAAATTTCAAAACACAAATTTGCAATGCAATAGCTTTATATGACCAAAAGTGTATGAGTAGGAATAAGCTGCATTTTGACTAGATTAAAAGCTGTAGTCAGGAACAGAATCCTCAAGTTCACCCCTTTAACTGTGATGACAAGACACATAACACCAGGCCATTCCCCGACCAACATCAGGGAGTTACAGCAGTGAGTTACAGCACAAGAGCCAGTGCGGTCAAACCGCACATAGCTTGCTGTGAAAGCTGTTAGGCCATTCCTGAGCAATAATTCTGTCATGGAGGGCAAACATGAGAAAATAATCGCCTATTAGGCAGTATCAGCTTGCCTTCCATTCTGCTTTACATGGACTCTGACAATTTGACAACGATCTCATCAGGATTTTCTGCGCCATTATCCCTCTGAAACTTCCAGTGAAAGTACAGGGCATTCTGTCGGCCAGGGGCAATCCAGTGGTTTGAATGGTGAACAGCCAGCTAAAGCAAGAAAAGAGAGCTTGCTTTATGTAGTGTGGCAGTGCTGTATGTTCCTGATTAACACAGTGAGCTAATCGTGGGAAGTCCTCACCACAGAGCTGGCAAAGGCCACCTGAGTATGTTTAATATTATCCGAGAACAGCTTCTAAGCCCTTTTCACCAGTGGGCTTGATGCTGACGCTACACGAAAACACACACTGTGACTCATCTCAAGTCCAAAATTTGAACAGCTCTAGGTAAAATGTTTCTTTAGAGTAAAACGAAGTGGCCCCTTACAGTCATGCGTACACACCACAGCACAGCCCACAGTGTGAACAATGTGAAATTCTTTCTCTGCATTTAACTCATTCACCAAATGAAGCAGTGGGCCACAACCTAGGGAATTCAGTGTATGGGCATGGTAACAGTGTAAGGGTCACGAGCATTCCTGGGATTCAAATCCACAAACTTCTGTTCGCAGAGGCAACTCCCTATCCACTAGAACACAGGCTGATTTTGTTTGATTTTCTACAGTAAACAAGCTTAAAAAACAAATGAATTGTTTGTATATTTGAATTTGATTTTGATTAACATATGGGGGGAAAAGAAAATGTAAAATATAAAGCATGCTGTTTGTTTTGTTCAGGTCACATTTTAAGTTTTTATATAAAACATTATAGGAAAATCCCATAATGTGTCATTACTTTTGCACAAGTCAAACTTTAAATATTGTATATAAAAGAGGGGAAAAAACAGGACACATTCTATATACTTTTCCAATGTTTAAAAAATGGTGAATATGCAGTAGATGTGTATCAGCAGTGTGTTCTCTGAAATATACTCTCTTATTTTTCCTACTCAACAGCCAAACTTATATATGACTGTATATGAGTAAATGTATATATAATAATATGTTAGGGAATAAAAATGCATTTAAAAACCATTAGTTTCCTACCTTAATTACATATGGGGTTTTGGGTACTCACCTAATTACATTTACAGCAGTTCAACCACAAATATTTCCTCCTGTACACTTTGTGTGCTACTTTGCTCAGACATAACTGCAGTTAAACTGTGGCTTGTATTCTGACTTTATGCTTCCTTTTAAAGATGTGGTTTGGTGTGTTTGTGGTTTCTTCACCTCCTGTTTCACCTCATAATAAAAACCTCCACTTTAGTTGACAAGTAGTCTAGGGCTGACAAGTAGTCTTGGAAAGTAGGAAATGTTGTGTGAAAGGATTATGGAAGAAACATATTCACAAAAATGTGAAAGCAAAACAAACAAAAAAAAACTCAAAATAAAGTCTTTTTACCCCTTAAAGTAAGAGTATTGTCAGCTAAGCCATGTTTACTTTATAGCTTTACACCTTTTAGCTTTGTTTTAAACAAAGCAGTTATATCCTCTTACTTTTTATGCTTGCTGACAATGTTTGACTGACTTTTAGCTGTAAAAAGTGACCAAAGTACAGAAAAAGACCAGCTTTAAGATGGTTGCTACTCAGGTTTTAACCTGCAAAAGCTGTTTGGTAATTTTGTTATGCTTTACAGTCTAAGGAACCACAAAACCAAGTCTTTCTGAGGTTATTTTCTATCTCAACATGGTCTGAGGAGAGTGTGTGATGATGTAGGTGTGCAGTTGTCACTGTACTAGTCTACAAGAGCTTCAACTTCCATTAAACATTAGGTTAACTAGATTTTTTAGCTCTAGCTGTTACTGTAGAGGCCATGTTTCTACACCATAATACATTTCTTAAATATGTTTCTAAATCTGAATATACTTTGAGAGGTTATAGTGTGTAGAGCTGTGTGGCAGTAGAGCTGGACAATATGTCAGTATTTACAAATAGTATTTACAAATAGTACTAGTACTAGTTTTTTCTGAGCACCAGTCAGAATATTACTATTAACAGGTTTCATTACGAAGAGAACATAATCATCTTGGAAATGGGAAGTTGAAACTGGGTATGGCGTTACACCTGCGATAACTACATTCTAAAAGTTGAGATTAAAGTTTTTAGCCAGGTTAGCCAGGTTAGCTATTGATAGCGATAACATATTACCTGTTGGTAACACATTACACCAGGGGTTACCAGACGTTTTGAAACCGAGAGCTACTTCGTGGGGACTAGGGTTGGAGCCAAACCTGAATATGGTTTTCGAAAAATGCACAAATAACTTGTTTTTTATGAATATAGTATTCAGATAAATACTTAAAAAAAATATTTCGGGACCCTCCGCACCATCCAACGCTCGTGTTCTGGCGAAGATATCCCCCCCTCCCACACACACACATGCACACACAAATAAGATACATTTGCAAACATGATTTACTACATCATTCACTAACGCCGATGGAGCCACCATCTTGATTTTTGAGGTTAGGGTTGGTGAGTCTTTACTAAAGCTGTATTACATTCATCACATTCCAGTACAAGAAGCTTTAAATCTTTAGCTATATGTTAGCTATTGTTAACAATTGTCAGCCTTACCAGTCGATAGCAAGGTATTGTTATTTTGTGCATACAAACACTTTAGAAACATGTCCACAAATAGAAGTTGGACTGTGCTGGAGGATGTTTGATTCAAGGACATAATGAGCATAATGGGACGGCTGGTGCTCTGACGGTTAGGGAATTGCCCCCGAGGTCAGAAGATCGAGGATTTGAATCCCAGGACTGCCAGTGGAACCGCTGAGGTAAAGTAACATCCTCATACTCTGACAGTGGGGGCCCCCTGTTGGTGGCAGCCCAACGCTTCATTTGAATGGGTTAAATGCAGAGAGAGAATTTCACATAGTTTACACCGTATGCTATGTTCACGCGTTACTATAAGCACCCTGTTTATTTATTTAAAAAAAAACAGACGTGCTAATAAACGGTGTTAACTACACCTGTCAGTACTGTTGATGCACAGAGCAGCAATCCTGGATTTTATTTTGTTGAAGTTCCTTCAACTTCTGTACATCGGTTCTCAACACTATAACCTCTGCGTGCGTCAGTTGCGTCAAGACGCTTCTTGATATGGCCGCTGCTGCAGTATGTTTGGGCGTTTAGTCCTGCTGGCATACATTGCAGCCAAAAGACAGCAAGTTTCCAGAGGCTTTGGACCCAGAGCCCGTCGTACAACACTAGTAATCAGAATCAGAACCAGAATCAGAAAGGCATAACACTTACAAGGAATATGATTCCGGGTATTACAGTATAAAATAACAACTAAATGTAAAAAATACGTGAGTACACGTGCCTGCACCACACCCACATTTCTCTTACAGACCATGCTTGCCGCTTCAATAGGGAAATAGACGCGATTCTTATTCTGAGCCAGAGGAAATTACGTCAGTTGGTGCTGTCAGCCTTTCTAGTGTTAAACACCACATCTGCTAGGACGTGTGTGGATATCTAGGTTAATTGTATTTAGTGCAGTGCAATAAATGTTATAATATTACTTGTGGACAATATTATATTATTTCGATTTATGTATCATTAAAATATCTCTAAGTGATTTAATACGTTTGCCATACCGCCCACGGGTCTGTGATAGACTGTGAAGGTTAAAGTGACAAAAAAGCAAAAATTGAGAAAAAAAAAAACGAGAAATGTATAAAAAAGTTGTACAGAACAAAAATGTTGTAGAATGGCATGTCGAGACATGATCAATGGAGGTCAGATACAAAATTCAAGCACTCCCTTGCAAAGCTGTGGGGTGTTTTTTCACCATAAATATGTTTTTTGTTTGCTGTCTCTTTCTCGTTTATATAACTGAGAAAACATAATTTCAGCTCTGAAATTAAGCAGTTCCTTTACTTACATTAAAAAAGGCTTTTATTGTTCATTTTCCATAACTACAACACAAAGCAGTCACTCGATTGCTGCCATTCATTACTTAATTGAACTTAGAACTCATAGTCAGAATCCAAATAAATGAATCAGTTCAGTCTTCTGCATATCTCATGATAAAGATGGGGTTAATATGTTCAGTCTTGGATGCTTAATTTCCATTTCTCTGCAGATTAGCATTTACTAACAGTCCAGGGAACCTCCATATAAAGGTAGACTATTCCATCTGGTGGGCAATGCAATAATATACCTAGCATGAAGAAATTTTGAATTTGGTGAGATTGTGGCATCCTTTAATAATTCAGAACTATTATTTAATTTACTATGTTTAGAATATATGACCTAAACTATTCCATTAATATGCTGATGCATATAATTTTCAGTTAAATATGCTTTTTTTTTTATCATCCCTGATCATATTTATGTTCTTGTTACACAATATTCCTCAGTTAAAATCTAGCACTACTGTTGTAATTCTTTACAAAATGCCAGGTAGCAATATATGGCATTTCTGCAAAGACAAATGAGAATAAATATATGATTAGATAGAAAGTAGATAAAAAATACTGAAAGACTGAAATGCATTGGTGCTGAAAACTTTTTAAATGTGCAGGGATAAGTGTGTGGGGGTGTATAAATGTTCTCTATCTAAAATGAAAGCATTTTAATGCTGGTACATACAGTCAGTCCTTGAATTTTGAAAAAATAAGTGCCGGAACTCACATATTCTCGGGCCACTGTCGCAGCGTCGGATCAGTACCGGAACGCAGAAAAAGGGGCGGAACCCAAAATACGAAAATATAGAAGTTCCGGGATTGTATTCCCCTGCGTTCCGGGCCACTTCAACAGTGTTGTGCAAGTTCACACTTTTTATGAACTAAATCAAAGTTCAGTTCACACATGCTCAAAGTGAACTGTTCACGTTCATAGCTCACAATTTTAATTTTGAACTAGTTCAA
>JBBKCR010000080.1:1768384-1781451 GCA_037577295.1 Ladigesia roloffi | reverse complement strand
GTATGCTCTTTGGCGTAGGTTACGCAAACGCCGTAAGTGATCTGTTCCGTGAATACGTCACTCATTTACACAGAGCAGAGATTCCGGCGTTTGCGTATCCTAGCTCGAGACGGTATGGAAGGATGAGGCCGATATAGTTTCTTGTGGAGTCTCTCTGTTTACACCTTGATTGTAAATTGAAATTGCCGTAACTTTCTTCCCTCAGTTTCTGTGTGAAAGTAACATAGTGGATTAAACTGAACGTGTTCTAAATTGCATGTCAATAATTTGTTACAAAAATTCTCAAATACTCATAAGAGTTGTTCAGCCTGTAAATGTCCAGTTATATTAAGAATATCACACAACCTCATTGACTTCTGAACATCAAGGACGTCCTAGATGACAAATGAATTTCCACAATTAAGTTGACCATTCAAGTGTAGCCAGACCTAATAAGCCTCTAAAATCTTAAGATAAGATTAGACTTCTAAGGAAAAAGATCTGGATTAACAAGTTTTTCTCTAAAGTCACAGAGATGTGTTAAAAATGTGAATTGTCTCTCCACAGGTATCGTTTGAATTACAGACATCTCACAGCCAGAAGAAGAAGCAGAGCCAAGAGTGGGTACATTTGGATTCAACTTGTTTGTATTTATAACTAGTTTCTGCCAAAGTTTTGTTTCAGGGCAGGTTTTTGCTCAAAGTTTTACATTTGGGACCACAGGTTCAAAGGAACTTGTGTGTTAAATAAAAGTTAAGGGTTGATAACTTTGTTAAGACTAGCTTAGGACTCTGTTCCCGACTTTAAACCCACAGCAACTTCTCAATATTTCTTGTTCACATTAAGTGACTGAGCTCTAAGACTGTCATCAATATTCATCACTGCGGCCCTCAGGATCATCCAGGTGTCACAAACCAGCGAGGATCTGCTGGAAAAACACTGCTGCAACATGAAGCATTTCTACCTTTCTGATGATTCAAGGCTTTTGTTGTCTTCTTTACATATAGAAATAAAATCATGCCTTTTGTGACCACCAGGGGGCCACATTTAGCAAGCACAATTTTTAATTTAGACGATTGGCCACTATACCTGAGTGCAGGGGCATCGCCAATAATCTTGGGCCCCATGAAATATTAGAATTTTTAAATAATATTACTAAACCCTAACCCCATGTTAGTGCTGGGCCCCTTGAATCATTCTAAACCAGGGGTATTTAATTAAAAGTCCCCAAGGTCCAGTTATTACATTTCGTCCCAGTAGAAGTTTTGTGGGTTAAATGTGACACATTATAATGCAAACAGTCCCTTATTACTGCGGAAATACCTTTAAAGGAACATTAAAACTGAGAACAGTTTTTAAGCTGCCAAAAAGTGACTGCAGCTCATAACATGTGACATTCACAAGCTGTAATTACTTTTTGGCAGCTTGAAAACCACATATTGTCATTTCTAATGTTCCTTTTCAATATATTTTAGCAGTTATAAGGGTCTGTCAAATATAACTCTCAAATATAACGAGTGCTCTATGTGCTTGATTTTATGTTCCTTTTATTAGTGGGTGTGTGTTAACCATCTGAGCTCTATCATTAGTAGAGATGTCCACATAATTGCGGCCACGTAGTGTGTATATGAACTTCGTTGCTATAGGACTTCAAATTCAAATTGAACTTTAGTGTAATCATAACCATATACAGTGTATATAGTGTACAGTACAGACAAAATGGCGAAGCTCAGGTTCCATAGTGTGGAATGGAACAAAACAAATCAGTGCAAATAAGAAATATGATTTAAAGTAAGGGTGAAATATAACCTGTTGTTGGTGTGTGCATCGTATATAAATATAAATATAACAAAATGTGCAAAAAGCATGATCAGAATATCCAGTATCAATAGTATTAAAGTATAAAACCCTATGAGACAAGTAGAAATAGCAGCCTGAGTATACATTCTTAAAGATATGTCCAAACAGTATAGACAATAAGATCGGTATATGGACAATATAACTAGTAAACACAGTGTAACAGTATGACCGAGCTCGAACAGCAGCTTAAGGAGATCTTTAATTATATCCTCCTGAGGATCTTACACTTTCTTTTTTGGGGAGATCAGTTTGGGCCTAAAAAACCTTACAATTTACATTTCTTTGAGCAAATTTAAAAACTTTATTTCCAAGCATGCCCACTGTAGAGGACAACAGGACGATTTCCATGTGAAAACAGAACTGAATTTAGAAAATGAAAAATGTGATAAAAATCCAAGAACACATAAAATCTATAACCATACAATTTTTATCACTCGTCTCTTGATTGTTGCTTGTAAGGACAGTGAAATGTATTTTAATTCAACAGTGAATCATATATATATATATATATATATATATATATAGGTGTGATAGTGCTGGAGGCGGGGGTTCTTTTTGGTTCTGCAGAGCAACATTTAGCATTTGCTGCACCTCATGTGTGTCTTGCCATTACAGTCATTGTTCCCAACATGCAAACCCAGCCCATGCCACATCACTGGAGAAGCCAGGATGTAACTCCAAATACTGAAGGAAGATCCATGTGAACAAAATGTCCTTTATAATGATGTAAATAAGTGGGCCCGGTCTCAGGAGCTTAGCAGGGACAGATTTCATGTTTTAGCGCTGTCCTCCTGCCCATTAGATTTTGTAATGAGACACAAAAAAAAATGCTACAAAATGTGCTACTCATGTGGTGAAGAAACTGATTTAGAAACATCCGGATATTTCTGGACAAAACTAACTTGTAGATATACCTCCTAACAAATAGGAGCGTGCGGATTTTAATTTTGTGTTTTTAAAATCATGTCTTTAAACACTTCTGAATGTAGGGACATTAAGAATTGTTTGACACTTGTTTGATTTGTGATGAAAAATGTTCCTCTGTAATGTGTGCAGCGTATTCTGACTGCTGTAGTGTGTGATGTACAGACTGAACACATTAGCTTCTCAACTGTCATTCTGCTTGAGTGTTTTTTTTATTACATTTTTTTCTTTCTCTTTGTACTTTCTTGAGGTGAAATCTGTGTTTACAGCTGTGTTTTATGTAACATCTATACTTCACGCAGATTTTGCAGATAATGCAATTCATTCAGGTTTAATTTGTGGTTATTTTTATACAGGAATGGATTTTTACAAATTATTTGGGTGCGTGATTGTAATACAAATACAAACCCTTCAGATTTGAAAGATCTGACTCCTAAAAGGACACTTATTACCTTTTTCAATTACTTCCAAATATCAAAAGGCTGTTTAATGGTCAGTGATGAAGAACAGAGCGTATTTTAAAATGTCATTTGCATCAAAATGCAACAGTATGGAAATATTTGAGATGTGGATTTTGTTATGTTTTAAAGTTTAATTCTACTTTTTCTTTTTTTTTTTCAGGATGTGATCTGTTATTATAAGTTTTTGTATTTGTATGTGTGCGAGTTTTCCCTCATAGTCCCCCATTTTAATGGACTGCCCTCTTAATACAGTGGTAAGGTCTCTCGCCCTCTCTCTCTTTGAAACCGTGGCGATATCTAAGATACAGCAGCTCCTCCCATCGCGTCAATGGAGAATTTTCGGGAGGAACGAGATGCTAAACAGGAGCAGAAAACTGACTTTCATCTTCACAGAAGGGTGAGTAGATCCACCATGACTGAAGAACTTAAGAACTCTCGGGATAAATGCGGTCACTTTTAGGATCTAAAATTCTAAACATCACCACAAACACATTTGACAAATTAACACAACACAGTTTTGGAAATACTTTAATCCACCATTATTATTACATAAAAAGAAAACTTATAATTACAGACTTTCACAACACACCATGTTGATCTCATCCTGAAAAAGAACAAAGAAAAAGTCAAATTAAGCGTTGAAACTTAAAATCAAACGTTTCTATACTGATGCAGTAATGATGCAAACCACAGGTGTGCAGTATATTCTAAATAAGAAATACATTTAATTCAATTTTATTTATAGAGTGATTTTTTTCAACTAATCTCACAAAGCAGGTTTACATAATCCGGGTAAACATAAAGAAGCAAATCAAATCATTTGGATTACTGTTGTATACATTAAAGTTGTGAAAAGACAGATTACAGATTAATTACACTAGTTAACATACATTAATCAGTGCTGTTTTTGCCACCACACTCAATTAGCTTGACACTATCTAGATTCGCCAGCAGAGGGCGCCCACTACCAGTAAAACTATCAGGACAGTTCAGAACTCATGTGTTGGTGAAGGTCCACTTCCAGTTTCAGACTGTAGGCCATCTATTTAGCCACTTTACCCTGTTCTGGACCACCAACCAAATCTATCCAGCCATCCACAAACTGACCACTGATGAAATTTAGGGTCAGGGCTCATATTTCATGATGCACATGCAGCTACAGGCACAACAAAACAATTTCCTTCGGGATAAATATAGTTTTCTGATTCTGATTCTGAACACACTTTCATTTTTTGGGTTAACTGTATATTTATAATAAAATGCTTCTGTTTATTTGTATACAATTACATTTTAGTATTATTTTTCCTTTCCACCTGACTGCTGCTGCAACATTTGCAGTTTTTGGACATTAAAACTATACTTAAAAGCATATTTTACTTCTAGTTTAGAGTTTATACTAATTTATTTTATATGTGTATTATGTATCTTTTCCATCATTATCAAATCTGGAGTTGCTGTATACATGAACAGAACTGAGACGACTACAAAGTTTACTGGACCACCTTCCAGATGTAAATCTACTGATGAAACATATCTGATGCTGTACATTTTGTGCTGGTCATCTTCCAGTCCAGGGATCCAAATACGTTAGTGGAGGGTTCTGGTCATTTCCTCACCTGTTCATTCACAAGTTTTACTGAGTGTGTTGGACAGGAATCACCAAACTGTGCAGGACACCGACCCTCCGGAACCAGATCTGGACCCCGCACAAACCGTGCAGCAGCAGATGAGGTTCAACAGTAGATTTACATCTGGAAGGAGGACTGATAGGTCTGTCTAATAGAGTGGACAGTAAGTGAAAACTGATGTGTATGATCATTTGCGCATGATAACCCATAATAGTAAAGCTACACTTGAATTTAAAAGCTGCTAGAAGACCAAGATTCTACCAGAGAAGAACTTAATCCTCCACCAGGGATTGGGATCTCACTCTCTATCACACACACACACACACATTCACGACCTAGCTGATAAAATCACAACGTCTCTAAACCTGATTAAGTACTCGGTGTTCACTGGAGAATCTAACAGTATTACACACTCAGTTTCCATTTTAGACCCCTACCGGCCCACTGTTGACCTTTTCTATTTCAGTACAGCAGACAGTATATACCAGTGAATTAGGTTCACCTGGCTTGTAGCCACTTACTGACCTCGTTACCTAGAACACCTGCCCTATTCAGTATTGTGCTAAAGTCTCCAGTTACCCCTCATCACACCGTGTGTCTTAACAAACAGAAACATTCCTCTGAGATTGATCAGGTTCAGGGACTGGACATGAGATTCCCTGAAAGTCCTTCAAGATGCCTGGAGAACTGTTCAAGACCACATTAAAATACAAGAATGTCTGGAACTTTGTTAGCAATTTATGAAGAAATAAGTGGTGACGCGAGAGTTTTGTATGGTACTGTAGGTGCAATTTGTTTACAGACTGTTCCCCATCAGACCTCTCAGTCATCAGGGGGAAAAAAAACAACCACTTCCCCTCAAACTACAGAGAATGAAGTGAAATAAAGATTCAGACTCTCACCTTTGGTGTCTTCATGTAGTGCCCAGCTGTCAAAACCTGTCTCACCTTTCTGACATCATCAAAGAATGCCCGTGAGTTTGCTGAAAATTACCCGCTGTTTTTTGTTACCACCAGGGGGCGACCCTGCTCATGCTAAACTAAACCGTTCATGCTGTTTTTATTTTTTAAACAGGCACTGTTAGAACTCTATTCGTGTGAAAATTTGTTTTTTCCTTAAAAAAACATTTTAGCACTTTATTTACATGGCTGTCTACTGCTACCCTCAAGTGGCTGGAAATGAAAGCCACACAAAATCCAATAGTAATAAAACACTATTTGTACGAAAGTGTTGGGACACATCTGTTTTCAGAGCTTGGTCGAGACTCCTTACATTCAGCAGACCAAGGAATTTTGGACAACATCAAACTGATTTTTGGGAGCCATTACCACATGGTGGCGCCCCTGTTTCAGCAGGACTGTGTCCCAGTGCACAAAGCAGCTCCATAAAGACGTGCTGGAGGAGTTCAGTGTGGGAGAACTTGACTGGTCCACACAGAGTCCTGACCTCAACCCCATGCAGCACCTTTGGGAACAATTGGAATGGAGATTGTGATCCAGACCTTCTCGTCCAACATCAGTGTCTGACCTCATGAATGATCTACAGAATGAATGCACATAAATTCACACAGAAACTCCATCTTGTGGAAAACCTTCCAAGAAGAGTGGAAGCTGTTATAGCTGCAAACGGGGACCAACTTTATACTAATCTCCAGACTAAGGCTAAGGCTTTGAATGCCACATAACTAAAGTCCCTGTTGGTGTAATTGACAGGCGGACCAATTCTTTGGTGTACCTGAAGTTACAGACAGCAGCACAGCTTGTTTCGGTCTCCCAGCAGCGTTCAAATGATCTGATCTGAATCAAACCACACTTAATGACACCTAAAACAACTCTTCAACATCTGTTTGTCATACTCTGCTATTAAAGAAGCTATACATTTATACCTGTTGCCCTTTTATTTATAGTAATATCTAGAACATCATGCCAAGTACTGCTACAAAAAGCAATTTGATTCACTTTGTTAGTGTCTTCTCAAACTCACACTCCATTTCCTCATCCAGATGGAAAGTAATGAAATTTGAGAAAATTAGTTCAATTCTCTTCCGAACCGTTCTGATGACTCACACACGATATTAGGAGGGAAGGAAGTGTCAGGTTGGAAAGAAGGTGGGAGGAATGTTACTGCAGAACACACAGCACACAGATTGTGCCTTTCATTTTCAGTTTTCACGAATGTAAGAGCTTGGCAGCTGTGAGTCGCTGATCAAAATTCAGCTGCACAAGTACAGCAGTCATTTAAAGAGGAGAAAGTCTACAGAGTAAAACGTGCTGCTTTAGTTAAAGACACTGCCTCGTTCTCCTTCAAAAACACAAAGGAAATTCAAAGCTAATCCTGGGCAGCCTCTTCAGCATCTAATCTGCCATTTTATCTTTTATTATATTCAATTATGCAATCTGTAACAGGTCCTCAGTGCATCTGACATTTTACATATACAGTCATACACAAAGGTTAATTTCTGTCAGATTACATTTAGCTGATTTTCTGAGTGAAAATAAGTTACATTCCCTTGGAGACCATTTTAAACCATTTTAAACGGCTTTGTCTGCAGATTAATGCACAATTTTTATTGGTCTCAATTTAACTCCTGGCCTGTGCTACAGTTGCAACCAACAACTGTAGTTCTTACAAAACAAACAAAACATTTCACCAGGGTCACCCAAACTTCAGTTAAAGTGAAGAGTTCAGAGTGAAATCAGGAAAGCACATTTCCAGTCATTTCGCTAAACTATATGACGTTCAGAACACCAACCAGTCACTCTTTCATTCTTTAGTTAGTCTTCAGAAAGTGGTGAGAGCAGCAACTCTGTGTAGGTTTTCAACTTTTTCTGTAAATCCGGATCCAACATTCACTGCAAAAAAGGCAACTGCACTTCAGTTTTTATATTGTTCTTAATTTATTATATCCTTTCATTTATACATAGACTTTCTTTTACACAATTTAAATGATCATATTTGTATATGTATATATGTACAGCTCGATTCGACTACATTACCACCCTGGAGACGTGACACCGGTGTGGAACACTTGGGTCTGTGAAGGACGAGCGTGAACCGTTATTAAAATCTCTGTGAAAAGTGATGAGTGAAAGACTTCATGCAGGGGTTTTTTGCTTTCATGCTTTAGGAAAAAGAAAAATTCTTTCAGCAGCAGAGGGTTTTCGCTCGGGTCCCTTTTCTAAAGCCAGATGCGTTGAGAACACAGAGGGGTTCCTCAGCTTATGCAGAGGCAGCTGGTCGGGGTGACATTTCCAACTTGACTCAATTTCCAGGTGATAGATCGATTTCCGTCACCCACATAAAAAGGCACCAACAAACCTGCACTGGCCTGCACTGGCACCTTAACCCTCTTGGGAAAGTTCCAGCAAATGCAAGTCTGTTATAAACGTTCTAGAACTGCAGAGGCGAGTCAAAGGTGGTTGGTGAGTGGCATCGATTAAACATACATACATATATACACGCACACAAATATGTGTGTATATATATATATATTTATTTATATATATATATATTTATACACACACACGTGAAGAACCCAGAGTCTATGAGGAACTCACAATGTTGATTGCTTTTCTCTACATCAAATGCAATATATTACAGGTCACTGTGACTGAAGGTGCTGAAGCTGTTAAATATGAAGTCCGAATGAAATCCAAGTACGTCCTAAAACATGCGGACATCATCATCTTCAAGGTAAATCTGAGTCGGCATGGGGATGTCCATGAAACGGATGAATAAAGACCAAAAGAGAAGCAAGTGAAACATCAAGAAAATGCAAAGATAGTCGAGTGTGAAACTACAGATGAAGGTAAATTAAAAGGCGCACTTGCATGTTGCGGTTACAGGTGCAAGAACAATGAAGGATGCATTGAGAGTAAACACATTAAATAAGTAGAACGTTCGATCTTTGTACACTTCAAAGAGGCAACATGGTTTATAAAGCCCTCTTTTAATACCCCTAATTACACATTCCAGTGCAAAACAAAAATTAAGATGAAAACGAAGCACGCTGCCGACCGCAGCAGTATCTGCAAAAAACGTGGTGTGTGAAAATGGTCAGAAAACCCATGAACGTCACAGAGAATCTCTTTGATATTCCTTCCATGTGAAAGAATGGCAGCGAAAATGTCTATGTACATAAATCGACACATACGGTACACCTCAGAAAGACCACCCGTCGGTTTTTAATCGTAATATGTCATATTTATACTATCTATACTATGTATATATACTCTTTTTACAAAATTGTTCAGCCTTCAAATAAATAATGCATATAAGAATGAAGAGTTTTATTCTCTCATCATTGCAGTCCAGCGTCCCCATATATCCAGCCCCAATATAGAGATAAATCAAGTTCCCCAGACCAGAAAACACAACAGTGTTTACCTCTCTTTTCCGAAAAGTCTACGAGTCAGTATCACCAAGGTTGTACCACTGATCAGTGAATCCATACCACGGAATCCTAACCCTGTAGCAGCACTGAGTCACTCAGTGACACTGGAATCTTTATCAGTTACTACGTTTACATGTGCACAACAGCCCAACTGTATAGAAAAAAGCCCTGTTTACATGCACACCAGCATTAGTCAGTTTATGTGATGCATCTCCATGACAGAGACCTGAAGAATGCTCATGTCTGAGCATACTGCGTATATCGTACCACTACATCATGTGTACTGCATGCTACTCATAGTATACTCAAACTCGAGCAGTACAGTACAATCACCATATCAATAATCACAGTGCATCTACTGAAATGACTGGACTACATGGTGTGCCACTTGCTGCATAACACAATATTTGGCAATATGCTTTTTCATTTATTTGACTCATTCATTTTGGGCTCATTAGGGCATGAAAATGTATAGTTTTTTAGTAAAATTGCAGTTAAAACTAAATTAAAACTAAAACTGTAGACGAATCGGATATTTAAGAAGCTGCCAAACACCTACATAAGGTGTGTGTGACAACACAACAACATGTTACTGGATGTCTGGCACACTGCATTCAGCATTCAATCCTCTAAACTTAATTTGATATGCGAAACTTAATTTATGGAAAATAGTTACGGACAATAAAAGCAGTCACAATAATGGTACAACGATCATCGGTAGATATTTTCAGCCCGAGGTTTCATGCTGCACACTACAGCTGGCAGTAGGGTATTTCAAAAATACTTTTGTTTTGGCAATATAATTCTGTGGTGTTGGACAAATGTCGTAAACACACTCCAGGTGAGTGATTTACTAGCAGTAAAATCCATCTGAATTAGTCAGGCCAGTGTCAGCCTGGAAGACACGTTTTGATCATTTAGAAGCTTAAGGTTGGCTGGGTTGGGCTGCAAAGATCTGAACTATTTTAGTTAATTAGACTTTAAATCTCGGTCACACTAATGTCGCACTGTCAGTGTGCATGCAAACGTAGTAAATGTTTGTGCAGTTTGTGTCACTGAGCACTGAGCGCACACCAAAGCTTTCTTGGTCTATATTTCTGAGCCCTCAGTCATTCTTAAAGGGTGCATGTTGCTGAGGCTTAAAGGAGAAACCTCGGCCTGTGAGTCAGTCAGATCAAACCTTCTGCTCTGAAATGACTCGGAAACCTTGGGATAACAAAAAATAAACAATGGTTAGAAAGGGTTTTGTTTCATTTCTCCACAGGTATCAACAAATTTGTGACCAGCAATAAAAATATTGTTTTTTAAATGAGGATCCAGGACGAATAATTACATAAAATTATAGAAGACCTGCAGACAGTTCAATCACACTACAGTGACTGAACACCTTTACTTCTGATTTTGAAAACCCTTAATGAAAACGTTTGACTGGAGAGTCACATGATTAAAGCAATTATGCACACAAATCGAATCAGGCTACGAGGAAAACAAACAAATAAATAAATAAAAAACTTCTAACGTGTTCGTATCAAACTCCAGTGTTGCCAAAACCCCATTCAGAACACACCGAGCGCCCCAAGCGTTAAGTATTTAAGGAGATTATTGCACATAGCCTCTTCTGCTGAGGAATGCAAGAGAGTATTTATTTACAGGCTATTTGGACACCGAGCTATGTTAATGAGTATCTAAGTGCATTCTTTTTTTTTTCCTACGAGAATGATAAGGTTTTTTTCTTACGTAGTACCTATGTATTTCAATAGTCTAGTCTAAATTATTCCGAGGTACAGTCTATATTATTACATACAAGTGTGTGAATGATTTCTCGAATGGGAGTCCTCAGTCAACTGAGTTACTATCATGAATCTTTTTGTTTCTTTTTTTTGTTTTTTTTGCTGTTGCTGTCAATACTGCAGTTCAACTAGCTCTACTAACTACATCAATTATTGGAGCCATGTATAGCCATGTAGAACTGTCACTTGGCCACTTGACACAAGCAAAAATAAATAGAAAAAAGATCAAATAAATAAATGAACAAATAAATAAATAAATAAATAAAAAGTCCGACTGACTCTGCGCACTTAATGTGATGGAAAGTGACATCTTGAATCCACACGAGGCCTTCGTATCCTTGGTTGTATCTGAGGTCGTCGCAGTTGCCTGATAGGACTTGTGGCTGTCCAGGCATTTGCATGTTTCCACGAAGGACAAAATGTTGGCCCCTGTTCAAGTGTCCTGTGAGCGTCTTGAGAAAGTCTGGAGCAGACTCGAAAATGAGTGGGTTCACACCCACGCAATGTTTAGCTGCTGTGAAATGTTGCCCATGGGACCACTTTGATGAAGGTGCGAAGAAAAGTATCAGTTTGTGTTTTCCAGGGGCATCAGATTCAGTGAACCTAATGCCATGCATAGCAGATCTCCTGTATCACATTCTCTGTTCTCTCTCCCTGGTTCATATGTGAGCCCCTAGTGCTGAGCGATATCGCCTAATCACTGCTGTCGTTCAAAAAAATAAATATACATTATGTGTATTAAACGTTCATGTAATACACATGATATAATAAACATTATTCATTTATTTATACACAAACACTGCTTCTATTAAAATATTTAATTTGCAGCAATCTTCGTTCTCTTTAAATCGGCCCTTCCTGACGCTAGATCTAATGTCCTTCAGGAAAAAGTGACAGTACAGCAGCATCAGACATATACATATATATATATCAGTTATATTCGCTTTCTCTTCTACATTCACAGTAAATATAACAACGATTATTTAAATGCTGTTTCCTTTTTAATAACTTCTTTCATGCTTTATTTATAGAACCAGGAACATCAAAAAATTCTGAAATCGCTCAGAAATAGAGGCTTACTAAGTTTTTATTCCCGTTTTTCTAAGCTCGAGCTCTAATGCAGCAGAGCCAGGATCCATAAAGTCAAAGAACCTTCCCGAACATCCACCCCTCCGACTCGAACGCCATGCATGGGTGGGTTTTCAGGTAACGATGCAAGGTTTGAAGAGGTGTGGATGAGGCTTCTGGAGAGGATGCTTCACAGATTTATTGATTGCCTGTGTATACATGTGTGAGACAGTGTGTGTGTGTGTGTGTGTTTGCGTGTGTGTGTAGATCAGATGGAAACAGGGCAGGAGATGATTTTGTCCTCCAGCATAACGCTGACTACCAGGAAGACAAGGTAAAGAATGAACATGATGAAGCCTAGTAACTTGCTCATTTTCCACTTGCAGGCGGCTATGGAGATGATGACAAAGAGGAGCATGAGGAAGAGCAGCACAATTGCGCAGAAGAGCCCATTACTGCTCACCGTTACGGGCTTCAAGCCGTTTGCAAGAGAGTACATGAGCCATGGGAACGGTAACCTGGGAAACATAGGAAGCACAATCCTCATGAAGTGGCTCGTAGCGCCGGAACGAAGGAGCATCACAGTATCCTACCTCTCAAAATGTAAGAAACATAATGTAGGGAAGTATAATCATTTCTTTCTCAAACTGTCCCATCTCTCCTATTACCTTAAGGTGATGTTAGGTTAAAAGAACACATGCACTGACCTGACTGTACATGTGAACATTGCTTCTCACTTTACAAACACTTTAACTGCAGAACTAAAAGATGTTGGAAAAGATCAGGTCTCTGTGTTCACAATGCTGCGCTGCACTTCACATATAGGCAAATAAACATTAAAGTCTAACATTTCACATATATACGTTTTCTTAATCTCTCCTTTCTTAAAGCGATAGTTCACCCAAAAATGAAAATTTGATGTTTATTTGCTTACGCCCAGGGCATCCAAGTCGAAGGTGACTTT